>PVJS01059550.1:0-11487 GCA_004027185.1 Glis glis
GTGTGTATGTGTGTGTGTGTGTGTGTGTGTGTGTGTGTGTGTGTGTGTGTTTACCAGGCACAGTGCCTGGCATATATTAGTCATATGCTCAATAAATATTTGTTGAATAAATAAATTAACCTGCTGAATGGTGTTACTAATTACTTTTATTTGTTTTCAGGACCACTTAAAAACAGAATGGAAGCTTGTCATGGTGGCACATGCTTATCATCCTAGTACTTGGGAGGCTGAGACAGGAGGATCACAGGTTCGAAAACAACCTCACCAATCTAGGGAGACTCTGTTTCAAAACAAAAATAAAATTGGTCTAGGGATGTAGCTAGGGGTGTAGAATGCCCCTGTGTTCAATTCCCAGTACCACAAAAAAAAAAGTTATAAGGAAAAAATAGAATGGAAATGCCTGGAAAAATGTATAAACTAGCCATCAAAGTCTTGAGAATTTACTATTGAGTCTGTCTATAATTAGCTAAAAAGGAGAAATAAAGCTTTAGGCATACGAAGGTACTGTACCACTGTTGTAGTTCCTGTTTTTCATTTTTTTAATTTAAATTTAAATTTTTTTAGTGATTCAGGTCAATGATCATTGTATTTTAAAAAACCAGAAATTCAGAAAGGCTCTAACAATTCATCAGTCATGTCTAAATACAATTTCCCTTTCTTTTGTGAAATAAAAAATCCCCTACTATAACAAATGCACAGTACCATAGCAAAAGCTATGTAAAACGGTCAATTAGAATTTGGATGACATTCTCACGCCTGAAAGTAGCTAAAGGGTATTATTTATTGGCTAGAACTGTGTATAGCTCAGTTGCTGGCTGGATATCAACATTTCAGCAATGAAAGCAAGTTCTCAACCAAAGATAAATGGATCATAAAGTATTCTTTAAATAGGTACTACTCTGTATATTTATGTAATTCTCATCAAGACCTTCAGAGTATATAACAGAGCCTTATTTAAATAGCCTATTTACTTTATAAAGAATTTGGTGGAGGTCACTGGTTTTTCTTTTTTTTCCCTTTGCTAAGGGTGATCAGATAGGTGGATTGGCAAATGCAGACTCATGTAGGAAAACTACTGAAACACAATACAACTTCTAGTTTGTGCTAAAATGCTCAGCCTTGGTGACGCATGCCAACCGAACACATGCTTAGCCGGAAAATACATTCAGGCTGAGCCTGCTAATCATAATGACTAATACCATTTCCAGATATCCCTCAAGAACAAAAAAAGTTCTGCTCTGAAAGTCTTACTACCAACCTGCAAACAAACAGATCATGTTGAAAGAAATGTTCCATTCTGGACGGGACTGTTTTAAATCTCTGGTTGCAAACACTGAAAAGCTTGAATCTCTTCTCTTAGGCACAAGAAATCATGAGAAAATAGTTACATGAATTCTGTTCCCATGTGCATTTGAGGCACATCATGGATACTTTAGTATCACAGAGCCAGAATACAACAAAAGATACTTTGCTTTTAGTATATGCATCTGCTAATTTGAATGTTTGCTGTCTTATAAGTGCAAAGCCATAAAGCTGCATGGGAAATGCTCTCCCCACGAACAGACTCGCGCTAGAGAACCTCAAGGAGGCTCAGTGTTCTGCTGTGTCTTTTCAATTACACTAAGTAGTCAAGATTGAAAGATAGCAGAGAACAGTGGAATTTTACCAATTAAAAGGAAAGATTTCCCTAGTAGACATACAGCCCACCAGTAAGACTCCTAGCCATAAAGTGCTTTTTTTTTTTTTACAAAAGGCAAGATTAGTTACCTGAAAATTTTTGCAACTACATAGTTATAAGACTCACAATTTATAGTAGAAGCAAATCAGATTTTAGGACATGACATTGTGGATACTTTATTGTGTTACAATTATTGTGTTATTTTATTTCCTTTTTCTACACATCATAGCTATTCTAATACATTAAAGCAAGTGTTCTTGGTAACACCATTAGTATAGCATAAAGGGACAAAAGAATCATTGGGGGTTATTTGTGTTAGGCATTGTTATGGCTAAAATAATGAGCCAGTAATCTCCATTTTCACACAGCATTTTCAATATGTGCTTAAATAAATGAAAATATTCGATGTAGCAGATATTGAAGGACTATCACACCAAGGAGTTATGATGACCTGGTCAATTAGTAAGCAACTCTTTTTTGATTATTCCTAGATATTAGAAGCACCACCACACAGAATTAGAGTCAAATGTTAAAGTCATTGATTTCAATTTTTTTTTCTGATGTTTAAATCTCCTCTCTGGAGGCAAAGCTTAACACATAGTTACCTCACCTCTTTCAAACATTTCCATGAATAAAAAGGCATGTATTGTTTCTTGTGGAAACTGATTCTAGTGTCTGATGAATGAAATGATTAAGATGCCTGTAGAGAAATTATGAGCTGATAAAAAATCCTGAACAGTGTCAGCAGTAGTCTGCTCAGTAGCCTGGGGGTACATTGGTGTTCAGTTTATTATTCTGCTTCACAACTTATATACATGATAAATTATTATTATTATACTTATATAAAATTATTGCAACTTATATGCATAATAAATTTTTGCATATATTAAAATTACTAATCCTTATACACAATTATAATGGTCCCTATTTTATAATGAAAAAAATGGCTAAGACTTTCCCATCTCTGTTGTCTTCATCCATTTATCAAGTATTCATTAATATTATTGTACCAGGCACTGTGCCAGGGTTCTAGCTTGGTCTCTGCCTTCTGGAGGCTAACAGTCTAGTGGGAGAAAGAACCCAGTCATCACCAAAAAATGACTGCAGAATTACATGCTTGGGTAAGTTATAGGAAGGAAAGCAACACTGCTTGGCCTTTGTTAGGGCTAAAATAGTTCAGCACAGTACTGGGTAAGACCATGGAGATAGCATGGCACACTCTCTTTAGCAAACAGAAAGAAATCAGACTGAGGAACCCGGGATGGCTTCTCAGAGGAAGTGACATTTAAGCCATGACCTGAAGGATGGCCAGGAGCACACCTGGAAAAGACCCAGGAGAAGGGATGGGACTGACCGAACTGCATGTAAGAAAGTAGGAAAATCCTTGGCACCTTCCAGTTCCCAAAACAGTGTCCCCGGGACTGGGGCACAGTGAGTGTGGAGGGCGAGGAAAAGCAAGAGGAAGTGGGGCTGGGGCGTGGGCAGACTGCATAAGGCAGAAGCCTTGTAGGCCTCATTAAGGATATTAGAATTTAGTCTAAATGAAACTAGGAATTCATCGAAGAGCTTTAATCAAGGGGGATGAGATGATCTGTTAGGTATTTTTGTTCTCTATAAGACTTTTCCATCTGCTTTCCTGTTAATTTGAACACTAACCCCCAGTTTCTAAGACTGAGAAGAGTAGGACCCATTCCTCTTTTATTTTTTTTTTTGTACTGGAGATTGAATTGAGGGGTACTCTACCTCCAAGCTATACATCCAGCCCTTTAAGTTTTTTAATTATTATTTTGAAACAGGGTCTTGCTAAGTTGCTAAGGGTCTTGCTAAACTGCCGAGGCTGGCCTTGAACCTGGGATCCTCCGGTGTCAGCCTCCCAAGTACTGGGATTACAGGCATGCGCCAGTGGACTCATCCCTCTTTTATGACCATCCTCCATTCCTGCAAAAGGAAGCCAGAAGAAATGAGCAAATACGGCTTCTGCTTGGTCGCCACATGGATCGCCAGGACTCGAGGACACTGCTGAGTCCCCTGAATGGTGGGTAACTCTGCTGATCCACCTGCCTTGTCAGGACCCCTGGAAGCCTGGTTACAGGCAGAGACCCCAAGGAGACAAATGTGGGGAGAACAGCCACTGACATATAGGAGCACAGTTTCACGCCTATGGTTGCCAAAATGTGACTTTAGTAACTATTTTTGGTCTTCAAAGGAGATATTTTTATACTTGAATTGGGAATTTACTTTAAATTGCTTTATCTTTTTTTCTATCTTTGTCATCTTCAAAGTATTTTACTTTTCTTTTTTTTTGTTGTTGTTGTTGTCTGGGGGGGGTAATTTTGGTACTAGGGATTGAACCCAGGGGCATTCTACCTCTGAGATACACCTCCAGCCCTTATTTTTTTTTTTTATTTTGAAACAAGATCTCACTAAGTTGCTTAGGGGCTCGCTAAATCGCTGAGGCCATCCTCAAACCTGTGATCCTGCTGTCTCAGCCTCCCAAGTATTAGGATTAGAGGCATGCACCATGCCAGGCTTTCAAAGTATTTTAAAAACTGAAAATTGCTTCAACTAGAAATCAATGACCACACTAAAAATGCATAGATTGGGAATTTGAATCTGGAAGGTCTGACCAATTTTCCTCTCTCTAGCTTCTGAAATACAAATCAAGCCAGCTTCTTGGGTGACCACTTTGTGAGGACTCAGCAGGACTGTATGAAAGCACTGTTGCAGTAAAGTAGGTCCTTTCTTAGAAATGGAACAGACAAAGCCTCTCATGTATTATGCATGGTGCCTTGTGCCCATGTCAACTCCTGATTAATAATTAAAATTAATCTCATTACAGAAGATTTCATTACAGGACAACTTAATTAAATGATGAACTGGCTCCCAGATGTTACCTTCCGTGCCACCTTTTAAATAATGCTGATGATGACACAGTGGTTCCTGAGGTATCAGTGGGGCCTTAGGAAAGTGAATTATTTAGTGGCTTCTGCCATTCTGCTGATAATAAACGATATCGATCACAATGATGCATTAACCTTCCCCAAAGTCACACTTTCTCCCACAGATTGCTAATATTTTCACAGGTCTTTTAAAGTCTGTTGGAAACTTAGGGCCATTACTTTGTCAATCATTGTGTCATTTCATAACCAATGTATTTTTGTAGAATAAGTAACAAAGGGGTCTCAGAATTAAGAACTTGAAATTTCAACTTTAAAATGAGTATGAGGAGGGATGTGTTAGTCGCTACACCACTTCTGTGCAGAAATGAGTTAAGTTATACAAGTTAACTAAATAGGTATGAAACTCCAGAATTTTGCTTGATTTGTTTATATAAAGGAACCAGTGAAGAGCCTCACAAAGTCAAGGAAATTCTTTATTTGCTATGAGCCAACATAAATTACAATTTTTAGGCACTTCCAGTTTCTACATATTTCACCGATGTAAACATACTTCTTTCACCACACTTTGCACAAGATACATATCCTGATAAATCAGTGTAAGAAAATATTAAAACCACGAGGCGAGACTCATAGGGCTGAAAACATTTGAAAAGACATTTCTTTATTAACCTGGAAAAACTCTGGGGTTTGTTTAATTCCACAGTGTCTGATCAAATCCATGGCATTCCAAAAATTATTAGTCAATCACACAGATTTGAATTATTCAACTTCATTTAATGATTCTTATCCAACCTCAGAAAAAAATGTTTACATATTAAAATCTTAATCTAAAGTTTTGCTTTTTGTAATTTCTATTAGCAGAGAGAGATTTTCTTTACATGGGATTTACAAATTTAAGTTAGAAAATGTCACATAATCTTCCCATAAAGAAATGCATTGCTTCACTTACAAACCTCCAAAAAATTCATTGTAGTTACCCAAGAGGGCGATTTATCATTACGGAGCAATCAGTTGTGTATTGTCATATCTTTCACACACTATATTCATTAGCTCATCAGCAATGCAATAGAAATTGTGAGATCTCAGTATCTCAAAAGAATCACAACATCTAGAAGGCATGGAGCTTATCATCTATCTGATGTATGAATTCCTCATATAACATCTAAAAGAGAGAAGCTCTTGACTTAATTATCTCTTCCAGCGGACACTCATAACTTTGTTAGGCATCTTGCTCCAATTTTAGTTGGTTGATAGGATTAGAAAGTTCTTATATATGTCCTTCAAAATCACTTGAGATCTACCACTCCCTTCCCTTTTCCTGCCTCACCCCACATTTTTCATTAAATGGTCAAGTCCCTGACTCTGGCCAAGCTGATCCACCTTTCTTGGTTAGCTCTTGCTCATTCCTGCACATCCTAGGCTCCTTCTCTGCCAAATCATGTCTCCTCTCCTTTGGATACCAAACACTTAACTGCAGAATTCTTTGACATGTTGCATCACCATTCATTTATATTAAAGAAAAAAAAAACCTTAGTAGCCATATGTGGTTTGTACCATCCATTAACACACAGGTATACATTGTACTACGATGGCAGGTGTTAAGTGTGAAAAACCCAGGGGATTTGTGGGAATTCATGTTTTTTACCTATTTGTTTATCCATATAAAATATTAAATCTATTTAATTAGTGGCTATATTTTAAATGTTTATCAATAGAATAAAATTATAATTTTAAATTTTAAATCTAGCCCTTTTGAGAAATACCAAGTGCCATTATATTTCATTCTATCAAAAGAAGTAGGAAGAATTTTGCAAGAAGACCCTATGACCACATATGCAATATGAAATTATTCATGGGCATTCACATTTCTCAAAAACATAAGTTAACAACTCAACCAACAGATGTTTCTGAATGTCTTCCATTAACTGACGTTTGTGGCTTGTTTATTCATAATAGACAGGCATTCTTGTTATATAAGGTTTACTAAGCTATAAAAAATTCTATAAGTGGGGAAAATAGTATCATTTGATTTCAAGCTCTCCATCTGGAATTAGAGCTCTTTCATGAGTAGTTACAAAGTGCTTTTTTTTGGTGTTCTTTTCTAGTGTCTAAAAATTTTACAGTAGCTACTCAAAAGGTGTGCACTCTAAACTGGGGAATGGGTTTGGTGGTACATAATATGATTCTTAAGGTGGATCCTATTTAGCTGGGAAAATAGACATGGGGAAAAAAGGGTTAAAAGTTCTGAAAAGTTTAGATGGCCTAAAAACAGGCCTAATCATCAAATTACAATGAAGTAGAATTGTCGCTTCACTGAGGCTCAAGAAAGGTACAGTTTAAGTCTAATTCTGGACTTTAGAATTAGAGTGAAGGATTATGTTGCTCTAAGAACTAAGACACCCTTCTAATTAAAAGTGTTTTTAAAATAGTAAGACAAATTAATGGAAAATACACAGAAAACTGGGTGAGTAGGGACATTTCCTTGCACTCAGGCACCCCTCTGTATGTTGGACTGAATTAAATTCCCATGTTCTTAAGTCGATTTCAGATGCAGCTTTATCGTGAACATCCGCCAACATTTCTATAAGCCAGATGTTTGCCTGGAGTGGCCCAGTATCTTCTGCAAATCTATGGGTTGATCAAAACAATCCCTTTTTAAGATTTAAAAATTCATGAGTATTGGGTCTTAAGGGAAAATCCTTTGTATACAATTGTCAGTGGCTCCATTCTGAAACTATTTATCAGTGGTAGAAAATTATAAATTATCTTTTTTTGTAGTCCTGGGGATGGAACCCAGGGGCATTCTACCTCTGAGCTACACCCCCAGTCCTATTTTTTATTCTTTATTTTGAAACAGGGTCTCACTAATTTGCAGAGGGCCTCACTAAGTAGTAGAGGCTGGCCATGAACCTGCCATCTTCCTGTCTCAGTCTCCCAAGTACGGGGATTACAAGCATGCGCCACTATGCCTGGCTATGAATTAATTTTAAATAAATGACATAAAATAGATCTTATTTCTGTCTCTCCATACTTTTATATATATATATATATATAAACTTTGTATATATGTATGTATAAACATATATATATATAATATATATACATATTTATAAACCTTCCCACTAAAAGCAATCAGATTATTTAAACCAGGTACTTTTTCTCTTTAGAAAATGCTAATGAGTGCTATCATTTATTGAGTAACTACTGTAGGTTAGAAGATTTATTTATCTGAATAAATCCCTATGACCATTCTATGAAAACTGGTAATATTCACCCTCATGATAAAGAGAGGGGTACTTAAACAAAGAGTTAACTTTCCTATCATCATATAGCTAGTAAATGGTAGAGGAGGAATTAAAATCCATGTTCATGTGACTCCAACTAATAGTAATAGTTTGAATGTTCTAAATGTCTTATATGTACTGTCTCATTTAATCCTTATACAACCAGCCCAATAAAATTGGTTATTCTCATAGCTCTGTTTTAAAGATGAAAGAACTGGACGTGGAGCGGTCATTTATCTTCCCACTCTCAAGGCACAGAGCTGGGCTTTCCTATCAGGCAGCTGGATGCCCTGGTACTGTCGATGATAACCTGTGCTCTAAGGCTGCTGCCTCCCAAAGTGCCCTCTCACTCAGAGGATCCTGTTGGTTTTATAAATGACCCTGACAATTATCAAAAACCTACTAACATGAGCCACATGAGTCTTTAATTTTTTTTTTCCATTTCACATTTCCTACCTTGCCCAACCTCTCCTCTGGACCACTGCAGTGGCCTCTTAACTCATCCTTAAGCACGTAGTTTTTCCTCCCTGGTCCATCTATAACAAGCTGTCTATGTAGATGAATTCTGTATTAAGAAAGTGACTACTTATGTGTCAACCCTAGAAAGTTTGTGATATAAACGGTCAAATATCACTAGTCTCTTGCATATGGTCTATGTACTGAATTGGATCAAACATTTTGACTCTAGAATTGGAAAAGAATTTGGAAGCAGAAATTCTATTAAATTCTTACCACTCAGGAAAAATAGCCCGTTGAGACTTACTTTTATCTCCTGTCAATCTCAAATTGCTGTCTATATACCATGAACAATACAGGGAATCTACTGATTTTTTACCTCTGGCTTTTGTTTGTTTTGACTATCTCTCAGCACTAGCCTTAAAGCTCCTTAAGAATTTGTTTGTTTGTTTAAATCAATTGCAGTGCAAGTTTTGCCTGTAGTTTAACCAACAGTGAACTGTAGGGGTTGGAACAAAATATCAACATATATATTTCTCCACTGAGAAGTAGCAACATAATTGTACCCTGTCCAAACTCAAGCTGCTCCATGGCTAAATGCACAAACTTTCAGGTCTGGGTGCCTGGAAGAGGCCAAGGAATAGGGGCAGGGAGACAGGAGCCAATAAGGAAGTACAAAGACGCTTGGCCAGTGTTGGAGAGGAGAAAGGCAGGAAAAGAGATGGAAGTGGGTAGACCCAGAAGACCAGGAGGTCAGCAGCACTTACAGAAGAGAGCCTGCTGAGGGCCGGCGCCCAGTGAGCGTGAGGAGGATGAGCCAGAGCTCTGGAGAACAGGGACCACCCTGGCCAGTCTAGCAGGCAAGGTCCCTATCCCAGCAGACCACCAGGGTCTTGGGTACCTGGTAAGGGAGGGAGAGGCCGTTCCATGTTTGTATTGTACCCAGATGTGTTTTTTTTTTAATAGTAATGTTGATATTTGCAAAGTGGTCCACACAAACAAGATATGACATTTGAGTATCCTCTCCACCCCAACCTACCTAGCACCAGTCACAGCAGTAGAACTCACCCTAAACCCCACCAGCTGATGGGGCCCAGGTCCCCCCACAAGACTGGCTCTGAACCAGGCTGCCGTGAGCAGGAGGCGAAGGGCACCGCTGACTTCATATGTGGAAAAACAAGAAAGGAGGGCCAGAGGCTCCACATCTCTGCCCAGATCTGAACCCCCCAATGTGCAGAAATCCCCTCAGGCTCCTTCTAGAAGAGGGTCTGTGAAGTATCGAGAAAAAGACAGACCACCAGACAGGAAGCCGCAGAGATAGCCTTAAACAGAAGTATCCGAGACAGGTGGCTGACTGCAGAAAAGGCTTGGGTGGAATGAGGGTCCTAGCAAAACCCAGCAGCAGGAAGCCACCAACCACACCCTGCACGGCCACCTGAGCCTGGCTGCCTCACTGCAACCCCAGAGCTCAGGAATCCTATCTGCGACTTTATCATTCTGGCCCTTTACAGAAAAAGTTTGCTTAGGGAACGTCAGTCTTTCTACTTGCAAATTTATACAGGATGGTAAATGCAAACAATAAAAAATTTAGAATTGCAAGGTTTGAAAGACTATTAAAAAATAATAGAGTTCACCTCTAGGGCTAGCCTACCCTAAACAGTGCTCGCGCTCGTGCTCTCTCTCTCTCTCTCTCTCTCTCTCTCTCTATGTCTGTATGCATTTATGTATACAC
Source organism: Glis glis (assembly GCA_004027185.1). Classification (NCBI taxonomy): domain Eukaryota; kingdom Metazoa; phylum Chordata; class Mammalia; order Rodentia; family Gliridae; genus Glis; species Glis glis. Next base: position 10,051 of record PVJS01059550.1, read on the forward strand.
ACATACTTGCACACATTTATGTTCTCTCCATATATCTATCTATATGTATACACGCACACATTTATGTTTTTTCTACCCTTTTTCACGTTTACCTCCTACAGTATCAGTCCTTTCTTCTTGTTATCTTTCTTGGGGGGGGTACTGGGGATGAACCCAGGGTTTTTCTACATCTGAGCTACACTCCCAAACCTTTTTATGTTGTTTGTTTGTTTGTTTGTTTGTTTGTGGTACTGGGGATTGAACCCAGGGGCATTCTACCTCTGAGCTACACTCCCAGCCCTGTTTTATTATTTTATTTTGAAACAGGGTCTCACTAAGTTGCAGAGGGCCTCACAAGGTTGCTGAGGCTGGTTGTGAACCTGCGATCCTCCTGTCTCAGCCTCCCAAGTACTGGGATTACAAGTGTGTGCCATCACACCCGGCTTTGTTTGTTTTGAAACAGAGTCTTGCTAGGTTGCTGAGAGTCTTCCTACATTGCTGTGACTATTCTCAAACCCACCATCCTCCTGTCTCAGCCTCCCAAGTACTGGCATTACAGGTATGCGCCACCACATCTGGCTCTTCTTGTAATCTTAATCATGTCTCTGCACAATTCCCATTGTGACCTGCCTAAATGTGCATGCCGTGTTGATACTACTCAGCCTCCCCTTTTTTTGCAGTGCTGGGGATTGAACCCAGGGCCTCATACATGCTAGGCAAGTACTCTACCATTGAGCTACATCCCTGGCCCCATCCGCATACTCTGCCCATTTGATGTGTGGATCCCTGGCTGCCACAATGAACACTTTAACCTGGGGAGCTAACCTGGTGTCCTATATTTTCCAGCTGGGTTTAGGAGATTAGACTGCTTTTATCCAAGTAATTCCTAAAAATGGCTACATAAGTTTCCAAAAAAAATACTAACAAAGCTTGAAAAAAGAATGGACTTATTAATTTGATTTTTTTAAAAATACTGGCTGATTTTCTGATGAAAATTATCTTGCAATTACTATTATTATTATTAATCCATACTAAAATGTTCCTGCAAATGTTTACCAAAGGTCTATTATGTGACTGAGTCTGCTGGGAACCAGTTCATATCAGAAAAGCCACCTGGTATTAGTTTTCCATCTGTTCACTTTTATAGAAATTGTCTATTTTCACAGCATTTCAGACATACAGAGTAATTTGATAAATTTACTTAATAATCCATAAACCCACATAGTAACTATATAATTACCATATAGTTATTATATATTTCATAAGAAAGTAAAACTTTCAAAACAAAAGATACAGCCGGGCGTGGTGGCGCACGCTTGTAATCCCAGTACTTTGGGAGGTGGAGACCGGAGGATCCGGGTTCGCGGCCAGCCTCAGCGCGCATGCGCGTGCGATCAATATCTCTCTCTCTCTCCTCTCTCCTCTCTCTCTCTCTCTCTCTCTCTCTCCCTAGCGAGG
>PVJS01059551.1:0-11487 GCA_004027185.1 Glis glis
CAAAGTACTGGGATTACAAGTGTGCGCCACCACGCCTGGCTCTTTTTTCTTTTTTTTTTTGTGTGTGTGTTATTGGGGATGGAACCCAGAGGCATTCTACCTCTGAACTCTACCCCCTAGCTCTAATTTACTCATTTATTTTGAAATAGGGTCTCACTAAGTTGCAGAGGGCCTTACTAAGTTGCTGAGGCTGGCTGTGAACCTGAAATCTTCCTGCCTCAGCCTCCCAAGTACTGAGATTATAAGCATGCGCCACTACACCTGGCATCACCAGCCTTTTCTGTTTCTTATTTTGAGACAGAGAATATTGCTAAGTTGCCCAGGCTGGCCTTGAATTTGCCATCCCCCTGCTTTAGGCTCCCAAGAAGCTGCAATTACAGGCATGTACCACCACACCTAGCTAATCAGTAGCTTTTTGTGTGTGTGTGGTACTGGGTATTGAACTCAGGGGCGTTGTACCTCTGAGCTACACCCCCAGCCCTTTTTTATTTTTTATTTTGAAACAGGGTCTCTTGTAGTTGCTGAGTCTGGCCTTGAACTATGATCTTCCTGTCTCAGTCTCCCAAGTACTGAGTGTTTTGCTTGGAAGAAAGAATCAGGTTGGGAGACTTTACTTATTAGAAACAAGAGGGATTTATTATGAAGGAAATGGATTATAGGAGCAAGCACAGAAATCAAAATAAACAATCACACTACAGCATGCTATATACAGTATGTCCACTAAACAAATCAAGGTAAGCACTGACATTGAGCGTCATGGGCTGAGAAGTCCTTGCAGACAGCCAGCCAGAGTCCTGATTGGAACAATTGCAGCCAGAGCGCTTGTTCTCTCCATGGGTGAGACTTCAAAGTCTGCGATCCTTGGGGAGTCCTTAAGGAAGGTACCTGGACAATGTAGTCCTGAGGGGTGTATATTTTGTATGATCAACTTGAGCCATGTGAGGCTTATTTATTCCATATTCTCAAAGACGTAGCCAGGTTCCTTGAGAAATGGGAAAATGGCCTCCCCTAAGTGTTTATACTTGCAAACTATATGTTCTTGGGCTTATTTTGCACCTCAATACCCAGTCTACCTTTTTTTTTTTTTTGCGCGGTACCAGGAATTGAACCCAGGGGCAGCCTACCTCGGAGCTACACCCCGGCCCTATTTTTTATCCTTTATTTTGAAACCTGGTCTCACGAAGTTGCAGGGGGCCTCACTAAGTAGCTGAGGCTGGCCTCGAACCCGGATCCTCCGGTCTCAGCCTCCCAAGTACTGGTATTACAAGCGTGTGCCACCACGCTCGGCTCCCAGTCTACCCTGATGTCACGGTACAGGGCATTGTGCTCTATGTACTTGTTGATGTATTTTTTATACCAAGGGTTGGACAATTTATTAACTAACTATATATACACTGGGATTACAGGCATGCACCACCACGCCCAGCTTAACCAGTAGCATTTTTATTACCAATAACAAAATTTCTGAGAAAAATAAGAGAGCATTCACAAGTTATAAAAAAAGTAGAAATAAATTTAACCAAGGAAATGAATGACCTATACAATGAAAACTACAAAACCTTAATGAAAAGCTGGGCGTGGTGGTGCATGCTTGTAATCCCAGTACTTGGGAGGCTGAGACAGGAGGTTTGCAGGTTCACCGCCAGCCTCAGCTACTTAGTGAGGCCCTCTGCAACTTAGTGAGACCCTGTTTCAAAGTAAAGAATAAAAAATAGGAGGCCGGGCATGGTTGCGCACGCTTGTAATCCCAGTACTTTGGGAGGCGGAGACCGGAGGATCTGGGTTCACGGCCAGCCTCAGCTCGCTCACACGCGCACTTGCGCTCTCTCTCCCTGTCTCTCTGTCTCTCTCTCTCCTTGTCTCTCTCTCTCCCTGCTCTCTCTCTCTCCCTACTCTCTCTCTCTCTCCTTAGTGAGGCCCTCCGCAACTTCGTGAGACCCGGTTTCAAATTAAGTATAAAAAAATAGGGCTGGGGGCGTAGCGCGGAGGTAGAATGTCCCTGCATTCAATCCCCGGTACCGCAAAAAAAAAAAAAAATAGGGCTGGGGGTGTAGCTTGGCGGTAGAATGCCCCTGGGTTCAATCCCCAGTACCACAAAAAAACAAAACAAACCTTAATGAAAGAAATTGAAGAGGACACACAAAAATGGGAAGACATCCTATGTTCATGGATTGGAAAAATTAGTATTGTTCAAATGTTCATACTACCTAAATCAATTTCCAGATTCAATACAATTCCTATCAAAATACCAGTGGTATTCTTCAAAGAAATATAAAAAACATTCCTGAAGTTTGTATGGAATCACAAAATACCCCGAATAGCCAAAGCAATCCTATGCAAAAAGAACAAAGCTGGAAGCATTTCAATAGCTGACTTCAAAACTTACTACAATTGGGCATGGTGGTGCATGCTTGTAATCCCAGTACTTGGGAGGCTGAGACAGGAGGATCACAGGTTCGCGGCCAGCCTCAGCTACTTAGTGAGGCCCTCCACAACTTAGTGAGACCCTGTTTCAAAATAAAGAATAAAAAATCGAGCTAGGCGTGGTGGCGCACGCTTGTAATCCCAGTGCTTGGGAGGCTAAGACAGGAGGATCCGGGTTTGAGGCCAGCCTCAGCTACTTAGTGAGGCCTTCCGCAACTTAGTGTGACCCTGTTTCAAAATAAAGAATAAAAAAAATAGGGCTGGGGGTGTAGCTGGGAGGTAGAATGCCCCTGGGTTCCATCCCCAGTACCGGAAAAAAAAAAAAACACTGGTGGGATTGTTTTTAAAGGAAGCTTAAAATAAGTGTCATTAGTGATTCATTGTATTTTATTCTTAATTTTTAAAAATTTAGGTCTCTGTTAATCTTGGATGATGTTTGGGATTCTTGGGTGTTAAAAGCCTTTGACAATCAGTGTCAGATTCTTCTTACAACCAGAGACAAGAGTGTTACAGATTCAGTAATGGGTAAGGATCATTAATTTATTTTTAATATCTTTATTGATAAAGATACTAAATTAAAGATATTAATTCAATTACATGTAAATATGTGGCATATCAAATTACTTACCATGTCTTTCAATTTTGTTGCAGGTCCTAAATATGTAGTCCCTGTGGAGAGTGGCCTGGGAAAGGAAAAAGGACTTGAAATTTTATCCCTTTTTGTTAATATGAAGAAAGCAGATTTGCCAGAACAAGCTCATAGTATTATAAAAGAATGCAAAGGTATGTTATTTATTTTGTATATGAAGGAGGTTATAGGGATACTGATTCCCGTTTTGTAAATTAAGCTAATGATAATTTAGCACATGAACATCCCAAAACTTTTCTAGGCTATTTAGTATTTTGGGTTCTTTTCTGATACTTAAATGCATGATATTATGGTATTCCTTAATACAATATTTAATATGTTTAAATATTTCATATGCTTATTATTTAATAATATTTTAGAGGCTGTATTAGTGAGAAGGGTGAAATGAAGATATGACCTCTGCTGTCAAGGAGTGAGAAATATAGTGAAAGTCAGATTAAAAAATTGTTTTGGCCGGGCGTGGTGGAGCACGCTTGTAATCCCAGTACTTTGGGAGGCGGAGACCGGAGGATCCGGGTTCGCGGCCAGCCTCAGCTCTCTCTCTCTCTCTCTTTGCCTCTCTCTCTCTCTCTACCTAGTGAGGCCCTCCACAACTTCGTGAGACCCGGTTTCAAAGTAAAGTATAAAAAAATAGGGCTGGGGGTGTAGCACGGAGGTAGAATGCCCCTGGGTTCAATCCCCGGTACTGCAAAAAAAAAAATTGTTTTGGTTGGAATTTTATAAAAATAAATGTTCTATTTTGATAAGTAAAAGTTAATATCTTTTTAATTTTAATTTTTTTATTAGTGAAGTTAAATTTTTTACTTATTCTGAGTATATAGAGGGAAAAACAAAATAGACTCAGACTCAGTTTTTCCTACTATCCTCTGACAACACATATCAGATATATAGGGGTTTTTCTTCACACACCAAGCAAGCAGTTCTGCAGTGTTCACTAACTGGATATCCCTTAATTTGATTCAATTCTGACACTCCTGGTGACACTCTGGTGTCAGATCAAACAGGTTGAGGCGTCTGTCCCCAAGCCTGCCTCCTTCTCCCTCCCACTTCAGCTGCCATTTGTGAGCCCCAGGAGGTTTACCTGTGCTTCTGACCCAGCAGCGTTAAATCAAGGTTCTCGTCACCTGCTCCTCAGGCTCAACTAATTTGCTTGAGCAGTCCACACAACTCAGGGAAACGTAATTTATTATAAAGGGTATTATAAAGGTGCACATGAAGAGAACCATTGGGCAGGTTTTGAGGAGGGGTGCAGAGCTTCCATGCACTCTCCAGTGTGCCACCCTTCAGGAGCCTCCATGTGTTCAGCTATCTGGAATCTCTCCAAACCCTGTCCTTTTGGGTATTTATTTATTTATTTATTTATTTTGTGGTACTGGGGATGGACCCCAGGAGCATTCTACCACTGAGCAACACCGCCAGCCCTATTTTAGTCTTTTGTTTTGAAATAGGGTCTCACTAAGTTGCAGAGGGCCTCACTAAGTTGCTGAGACTGGTCTCGAACCTGCGGTCCTCCTGTCTCAACCTCCCAAGTACTGGGATTACAAGCGTGTGCCACCTCGCCCAGCTCCTTTTGGGTTTTAATGGAAACTTCATTGCATAGGCACAATTGAAGCATAGACAACTGTGTAGAAAGGTGATTGGACAAAAAAGAGTATGACCTAATGCTAATAAACAGAGTGGGGAAACCTAGCAAGGCCTGTCCAGATTTTTGGCCACACTGTGAAGCATTCCTTCCTTCTGGGTATAGGGCAGAACAGCTTCTGGAATGGGAGTCTTACGATCTACTCTCAGATAAAGTAGGTCAGAGAATTTCTTTATGTCCAGCTCTAAGACAGAAAGGCAGGGGATTAGAGTTTCTATGACCCACCTCAGGGAAGAGAAATTCTCGTTTCTGTGGTCTGCCTTGGGGACAGAGGGGAGGCAAGAAGGGAATTTCTTATGAGCCAGGAACCTTGGATGAAAATCAAAATACATATATTATAATATCATGTTTGTTTATTGGACATTTTATGAAGTTATCCATGGTTCACTTTTCTTTTGTGATACAAATATTTAAAAATTTATTTAGCTGGGCGTGGTGGTACATGCCTATAATGCCAGTACTTGGGAGGCTGAGACAGGAGCATCACAAATTCGAGGACAGCCTCAGCAGTTTTGAGAGACAGACTCTCAGCAACCTAGCAAGACCCTGTTTCAAAATAAAAATAAAAATAGGGCTGGGGATGTAGCTCAGAGATAGAATGCCCCTAGGTTCAATCCCCAGTACCACACACACACAAAAATTTATTTAAGCCGGGTGGTGGCACATGCTTATAATCCCAGTACTTGGGAGGCTGAGACAGGAGGATTACAGGTTTGTGGCCAGCCTCAGCAACTTGTGAGGCCCTCTGTAACTTAGTGAGACCCTGTTTCAAAATAAGGAATAAAATAGGGCTGGGGGTATAGCTTGGAGGTAGAATGCTCCTGGGTTCAATCCATAGTATCATAAAAAACAAAACATTTTTATTTTAAGTGCTTTATTAAAACAGCCCGTTGTCATGTTTTTGCAAAAATTTCCCCAGTTTTTTATATATGTGCCTTTTAATTTCCTTTGTATTTTTTGATTTATAGAAATTTTAATTTTTTATTATCTTATCAAAGTCAAAATTATAATGGTTTACATGGTTTTGAATCTTTACCTTTTTGTATATCGTTGAACATTTCCCATGTTGTTAAATATCTTTTGAAAAAAATTTGCCAGTGGCATAATATGGTGTTGTACCTTAATTTATTTAACCAGCTCTCTGCTATTGCACATTAAGATTTTTCACTATTCTCAATAATGTTGCGATGAATATCCTTAAATGAAATCTTATTTCTAATGATTTCCTTAGAACAAATACCTAAAAGTAAACCTAGGAGTTAGAAATATCCTCACGGATTTGAATAACATGCAGTGGAAATTGTTTCTTAAGACTAAGCTGTGTCTTAGTGGTGATTTTTTTCAAATAAGATTGTATTAACACAGTTACTTTTTTTTAGGTTCTCCTCTTGTGGTGTCTTTAATTGGTGCACTTTTACGTGATTTTCCCAACCGCTGGGAATACTACCTCAGGCAACTGCAGAATAAGCAGTTTAAGAGAATAAGGAAATCTTCATCATATGATTATGAGGCTCTGGACGAAGCCATGTCTATAAGTGTTGAAATGCTCAGAGAAGACATCAAAGATTATTACACAGATCTTTCCATCCTTCAGAAGGATGTTAAGGTGCCTACAAAGGTAATAGCTGGACCAGCAATCCTCAGCGCTGGGTATTTGTGGCATTTGACCTTTGATATAGTACTGAGGACATTGTTGCAGAGGATAATGGAAGGATAGGACCCGTGAGACTGAGGTGGTGGGTGGAGGGTAGAGAAGTCCTTCCAATCTTAGTCTACTCAAGGGCTTTCTGTTGAGTGCATCTCTTAGTTGTTCTAGTGAAGCGGGGGAAGCATCTTTCTCTTTTCTGTCTTGAGAATAGTCGGGCTTCTTATGAAATGGATGCATTCTTTTTTTTTTAATTTTTTTTTTGGTGCTGGGGATTGAACCCAGGGGCATTCTACTTCTGAGCTACACCCCCAGCCCAATTTTTTATTCTTTATTTTGAAACAGGGTCTCACTAAGTTGTGGTGGGCCTCACAAGTTGCTGAGGCTAGCCGTGAACCTGCAATCCTCCTGTCTCAGCCTCCCAAGTACTGGGATTACAAGTGTGTGCCACCATGCCCTGCTTAAAATGGATGCATTCTTATTCAAGACTTTAATATATGATTCTTTTTGTGTTAACACTGTATCTGTAGTCCTGTTCATTGTACTTCTGTGGCACATTAAATGCTTAAAATGATTTGTAGGTGCTATGTATTCTCTGGGACATGGAAACTGAAGAAGTTGAAGACATACTGCAGGAGTTTGTTAATAAGTCCCTCTTATTCTGTGATCGGAATGGAAAATCATTTCGTTATTATTTACATGATCTTCAAGTAGATTTTCTGACAGAGAAGAATCGCAGCCAACTTCAGGTACTTGTAGTTCTACATTTTTTTAACTTTTTATTTTGAAATAATTTTAGACTTTTAGGGAAGTTACAAAATAGTAAGTTTTAATGCATAAACCTTTCACTGGCTTCCCCTAACGTCAGCATCTTATATAACCATAATACAATTATCAAAGCTAGAAAATTACCATTGATAATGTATTATTAACTAACCCACAGACTATTTGAATTTTGCTTCCTCTCCCACTAGTGTCCTCTGTGGTCCAGATCCAGTTCAGGATCCCATGCTACATATGATTGTCTTGTTTCCCTAGTTGTCATTTCCCTTAGTCTCCTCAAATCTGAAAATTGCTTAGTCTTTGTCTTTCGTGGTCTTATTACTTTTGAAGAGTACTGACCAGTTATTTTGTACAGTGTCCCCTAACCTGGTTTTGGACAATGTTTTCTCCTGATAAAATTGAGGTTATAAATATTTGGCAAGAATACCACAGAAGCGATGCTGTGTCCTCAGTGCCTCATGTCAGGGAATACCGGTATTGATGTATCTTATGGATAATGTTAATGTTAATAATTGGGTTAAAGTGGTATCTACCTGGTTTCTCCACTGTGAACTTACTCTTTCTTTTGTGAGTAGTAAATATCTTGTGGGGAGATTACATTCTTAATAGAGTTGGAAGCTGGAGTTACTGTGGTGTGGAGGTTATAAAATTGTTTCTTTCCTCTGAAATGTATAATTTGGGTTTCAGGATCTACATAAGAAGATGATCACTCAATTTCAGAGGTATCACCAGCTGCATACTCTTTCCCCAGATCAGGAGGACTGCATGTATTGGTATAATTTTCTGGCTTATCACATGGCCAGTGCCAATATGCACAAAGTAAGACGATACATTTGGAAATTCTTTTGTCTCACTTTCCTTTGTCCACATATGATGCAAATTTCTTTCTTTTTATTTATTTTTTTGTGGCCTCGAAACTGCCAGCCTGGGCAATTTAGCAAGACCCTGTCTCAAAATAAAATAAAAAATGGCCTGGGGATATAGCTCAGTGGTAGAGCTTGCCTAACATGTGCAAGGTCCTGGGTTCAATCCCCAGTACTGGGGGGGAATGGAGGGTGGGAGTATATTCATTCAGTGGAATATTTACTGAGTGCTTATTATAGACTGGTATTGTTCTTCATTATGAGGATATAGTATCAAATAGACACAAAGTCTCTGCTGTCACTAAGCTTATATTTTGGGGGAAGACAGACAATAAACATATTTACTTATTTATTTATTTACTTTTGTGGCATTGGGGTTTAAACCCAGGGGGCAGTCTACCTTTGAACTATACTTCCAACCCTTTTTAAATATTTTTTTGTTTGGAAACAGGGTCTCATTAGTTTTTTTTTTTTTTGCGGTACCGGGGATTGAACGCAGGGGCATTCTACCTCTGCGCTACGCCCCTGGCCCTATTTTTTATACTTTATTTTGAAACCGGGCCTCACGAAGTTGCGGAGGGCCTCACTAAGGAGAGAGAGGGGGGGGGGGAGAGAAAGAGCTGAGGCTGGCAGCGAACCCGGATCCTCCGGTCTCCGCCTCCCAAAGTACTGGGATTACAAGTGTGCGCCGCCACGCCTGGCTAAGAACTCACTTGTAATATATTAAGCCTGATATATTAAGTCTCTTAAAACATCTGATTGGAAATATTGAATATGTAGTTAGAGATGTGAATATGGAATTCTGGGGAGGGTTATGGACAAGAAATAAAAATTGGGAATCAATACATAGATAACATTTGAAGTCCTGGCTACAAATTACTCAAAATGTTAATGTTTTGGAAAGTCATATGTATTTCAGTAATTTCTCTATGCTTAGGTACGTTATCTGTTGGTTACAAAAATGGTGTATCGTGAGCCGGGCGTGGTGGCGCACACTTGTAATCCCAGTACTTGGGAGGCTGAGACCGGAGGATCGCAGGTTCGCATTCAGCCTTAGCTACTTAGTGAGGCCCTCCGCAGCTTAGTGAGACCCTGTTTCAAAATAAAAAGAATAAAAAATAGGGCTGGGGTGTAGCCTGGAGAATGCCCCTGGGTTCAATCCCTGGTACCGCCGGAAAAAAAAAATGGTATATCATTGTAGCCTGTTTTTTCCCCCTAGTAAAATATATTTACACTAATAATCTACATCATAATGATGGTATTTCAATAAATGTCTGTGCCCTAATTTACTGAACCAAATTCATTATTAAACTTTTAGGTTATTTTCATTTTTTTGCCTTTATGACATTGTGATGATCATTCTCCTTCATCTTTGTACCTATATTGTTTCCTTGGAAAATTCCTAGAAATGGAATCACTGGGTTAGTGAATATTTTTTATTTTTGTGGTACTGGGGATTGAACCCAGGGGTATTCTCTCTCTGAGCTACACTCCCAGCCCTATTTTTTATTTTGAAACAGGGTCTCACTAAGTTGCGGAGGGCCTCACTAAGTAGCTGAGGCTGGCCGCCAACCTGTGATCCTCCTGTCTCAGCCTCCCACATACTGGAATTATAGACATGTGCCACTGCACCCAGCTCTCATCTTTTCAAAGCTTTTGATATGTATGATAGTGTTGGTAAGATTCAGTTTCTTTTGATTTTCTGATTTCAAAAGTAATGATTTATTTTTATTGGAAAAATTTGGGAAACATCTGTGAAAAAGAAAATGAACCTTACAACCATTGCTAATGATTTTGTGTATAGTTTTCTAGATCATTTTGCTACTTACATAAATATACTTGTTCTTTAAGACCCCAATGAGGTCATAATAGAAATATCATTTTATATATTTTTACCTTCTAATTGTATTTTTATGTGTTCTGTGTGGTTCAGGGTGTTGAACCAGTGGCGTTCTACCATTGAGCTACACCCTCAGCCCTTTTTATTTTTTTATTTTTTTGTTTTGAAATAGGGTCTTGCTGCCGGGCGTGGTGGTGCATGCTTGTAATCCCAGTAGTTGGGAGGCTGAGACAGGAGGATCACAGGTTTGTGGCCAGCCTCGGCTACTTAGTGAGGCCCTCCGCAACTTAGTGAGACCCTGTTTCAAAATAAAGAATAAAAAATAGGACTGGGGGTGTAGCTCGGAGGTAGACTGCCCCTGGGTTCAATCCCCAGTACCACACAAAAAAAATTTAATGATAGTCTTTTCATGTCATTTATATAGAATGACATAGCTGCTACTATTTCATTGTATATCTATATTATGATTGGCCAGGTGGTTGATGGACAGTTAGAGTGTTTAATTATAATCATCTGGTTATTTTCTTAGGATGCATTTTTTGGAAGTGGAATTCTGGTTCAAATGGTGCATATGGTTTAAATTTGAATCTAGAGTGCCAGATTGCCGTCTAGAAGGGTGTTCTCTTTCATGTCACTGCCAACAGTAGATCAAAGTGTTCATTTCTTCTGATTCCAGCTAATATTCTTATCATTTAGTTTTTAAAAACCTAATATTAAAAAGTGATGTCTTTATTGTTTTAGTTTGATTACTGGTGAAATTTTGGCAATATATATTTTATTTTGTGAATTGGCTCTCATTCTTTACCTCTTTTTTTCTTTGGGGGTATTTTTCTAATTATTTTATTATAATTTTATGAAGAATAATATTAAGCCCTTTTCTCTCATATATGTTGCAGAAATATTTTTTCCTGATTTATTTTTTGTCTTAAATTTTATGTTTTTTTTTTTTACTTTCCAAATTGAAAATTTGAATTTTTATGTTGTTAAATATATTTTTTTTTGCCAGGCATGGTGGTGCACACTTGTAATTCCAGTACTTGGGAGGCTGAGACAGGAGGATCTCAGGTTTGAGGCCAGCCTCAGTTACTTAGTGAGACACTGTTTCAGAATAAAGAATAAAAAATAGGGCTAGGGGTGTAGTTTGGAGGTAGAATGCTGCTGGGTTCAATCCCCAGTACCACAAAAAAAAGTACTTTTTTTTTTTTTTGTATTTTTCTTTGGTGTCATGATTACCTTTACTCCAGGGTTACAAAAAATATTTCCCTGTATCTTCCTAGTATTTTTTAACATTTTTGTATTATATTTAATCTTTAATCCAACTGAAATTTTGAGTTAAGGTGTATGGCCCATATTATGTTTCTTTAGAACTATTGATGTATTCTTTTTCACTAGCTTCCTTTTTGTCTTAAATTCTAGGTATTGGCTAATATCAGCTATGTTTCTCAGTTGTATTAGAATAATGATGTTAATACTTAAAATTCTATGGTCTTTTTTTTTTGTTTTGCAGTACCAGGGATTGAACCCAGGGGCGTTCTACCTCCGCGCTACACCCCCGGCCCTATTTTTTTATACTTCATTTTGAAACCGGGTCTCACGAAGTTGCGGAGGGCCTCACTAGGTAGAGAGAGAGAGAGAGAGAGA
>PVJS01059552.1:0-11486 GCA_004027185.1 Glis glis
GTTGCGCATATTAATGAAAACATATGACCCTTCATTTTGTGTGATTGGCTAATCTCACTTAACATAATGCTCTCCAGATCTTTCCATTTTCTTGCAAATGCTGTTATTTTGTTCTTCTTTATTGCTGAGTAGAATTCCATTGTGTGTATTTCCCATAATTTTGTGATCCATTCATCTGTTGATGGACATCTAGGTTGGTACAGGGTCGACATTGCTAAGGGTCTTGCTAAGTTGCTGAGGCTGGCCTCAAACCTGTGATCCTCCCATCTCAGCCTCCCAAGTACTGGCAATACAAGCTCTCTTTCTTGAGCTTCTCCTTTCTGGCAGCTGGCTTGGTGCATTATCTGTGGGTGCTCTGTCTACCTCCCTGTTGCATCCCCAAAATCCCCAAAATAAGCATCAGCAGCGGCAGCCACAGCCACAGTGGGAAGCATTCCATTCTTACCTTCCATGTGAAGAGGGGGTTGGGACTTGGAGGGAAGCAGGGTCAGAACAAGGGCTCCCGGGAGGGTCATGGGCGGGTTTTGGAGGCCCATGGAATTGCGCACATATGCCTCTGTGCACGGTGGGTGTGTCTGTGTGAGCATCTGCGCGGGGTGGCTGTGGTGAGGAGTCATGACTGTCACTGGGTTTGCAATGTGTTTGTGACTTATACAAGGTGGGGAGCTGTGGCTAACCCTCTCTTCAGAGGGGTAAACACCATCTCCAGAGAAGAGCTTTCTATAGGCCTCATAAGCTCTCTCAGCTTCTCACCCATATGATGTTGGCCACCATCCTGTGGAGTAGATATTAGCTCCATTGAATGATTTGGTACACAGAGGTCTTGATAGGAAAACTAGCTTGGTCCAGGTCCCACCGTTACCAAGGGACGGAGGCAGGGCCCACACCCAGACCATTCCCCTAGAAGAGATGGGAAGCTTCTCATTCACTCTCAAGAAAAATTAGAGAATCAACCAGTGTAAGCTGGTAATGAGAACCCAGCACCCGATCTCTGAATATCTACTGTGTGCCCGTCACTCACACATACAGTTTCATTGAACTCTCAGAAGGACCCCGGAAGTCCAGTCAAGTGTTCTGTTCTGCAGTTGAGGAAGACAAATCCCAGAGGGGTTAGAGGAAACTGTCCAAGCTTCTTTCACTGCAGTGTCGGGCTTCATAGTTTTGTTTCTTTCAATACCTTTCTCACCCCCATGGATGATTTATGAGATCCATGGGGAAGTGGCTGGCAGCTGGCTGAGGCAGGGTGGGGAGGAAAGGTAAGGGAAATGGTGGGTTACTAAATCTCTCTGAATCTCAGTTTTCTCATCTGTGCAATGGGAGTAAATCACATTTTAAAGGGTGATTGTAAAAATCACATGAAGCAATGCATTCAAGAGCCCAGCACATGGGAAGGCCTTCCTGCATTTTGTTATTATTATCTGATTGGAATGAGAAGGTCATACTGCCAGCGGTGGGACTGTCTCCCTCTTTGGGTCTCTGCTGTGGAGCAGTGGCTCAGTGGCTCAGTGGCTCAGTGGCCTCCTGTGAGGCAGAACCAGCTTTCTTGAAGAAATTCTCTTTTTGATCCTGCTGGGAGACTTGAGGAGTTAAAAACCATTTTCCAAAATATGTTTTGACATTTAATTATACACAGCCTCCTCTTTAGTTATAACTTCCCCCGTCATGTCTTCAACAAACAGGACTTCTTAATGTACTAAAGCATAGCTCCTGTCCCTTGATGATCAGTTTCCTGCCTTTGACAATTAGTAGTCTGAACATTGAAGTCCAAACACCCAGGTAACTTAATTATTTCTCTTTCTCCTTCCCTTAACCAAGAAGAACCAGCAAATGACACATTAGTTTGTCTAGGGTTTTTTAAAATGTGACTTTAGACTGCGCGCTGGAACCAATGACCCTTCTCTCAGACCACATTCAATTAATATGCAAATGAATTAGACCTTCTGGGTCAGCATTCAAGTTCAGAATCAAAGGAAATCCAGGGGCAGAGGAGGGAGGAAACAGCAAGTGCTTAGAGGAGCAGTTGGGAGAGAATACAGGATTTGGAACCAGATCGAGTAGAGTTTGAATCCTAGCTCAAACATTTATCTGCTTTGTTACCATGGTCACAGGATTTACCTTACTTGAGCTTCAGTTCCACCAATCTTAAAATGGGAGTAGTACTTTTCAGCCCCTCTCTGCCCTCACAGGTTGATACAGTGTTTGTAATATGGCAAGGTGTGTTTCTCTCCTACAGGAGCAGGACCTAACGTTTCCATGCTTGCCTTTCCTCTGGTATAGATATTGCAAACTCAAAGGCCTTCAGGAACTGGGTGGGCAACGCAAACGAGTCAAGTGCACCAGGCTATGGTGCAGAACAAAAGGGAAGGGTGAGGGCTGTGGCAAACTAGAGAGTGCAAGCCCCATGGGGACAAAAGGTGGCAGCAACTACCCAGCTTCAATCGTCAACCTGGGTTGTCACGATTTCTGCTTTTCTAAAGAGAAGGCTGAAATCTGGATTTTGGGTAACATCACCCCGTGCAGGACAAACAGAGGTGTCAGTGGGCTCAATTCAGCAGGTGAGCATCCAGCATGCACCTTGTAACAGAGCTTTGGCTCTCTTTGGCTCTGAGCTTACCTGGCAGCCAGCCTCCTTCTGCATTTTCTCTGTTCTTCCTGTTTCCTCAACCACCAACAGAAACTTAAGGAATCTGTCACTGTGTCCCTCTCAGGTCTGTTAGCTGCTTTCCTAAAGGAGAGCCGTGTTCTGTGCACCCAGGCCCGAAGCTGGAGCAGGCAGGAGGCAAGCGGAGGGAGGCCTCCGGAGTGTAGCAGAGCACCCAGATTCCACTTCCAGCTCTGCCACTGAGTAGAAAGGCCACCAGAGAGATTTCTATCTTTGTTTTTTTCATTTGCATGATCAGAGTTACAACACACAACCCCATCCATGGTTAGAAGATCCAACAGTAACTACATTTTTTGTGTGTCCACTGTAAGCCAGGCCCCATGCAAGAAGCTGGAGACATTCAGATGGGACCTTTCTGTTATTGAGGATTGCAAAGTTCAGTGGGGAAACATACACATTAGCAACTATTTGTCATAGGGTAAGGTGACCCAACCTCAAGAGAATGTACTAGAACAGTGGGAAGGAAAAGGAAGGGACCCCCAAGCCCTTCAGGGGTTTAGAGGTCAGGACATGTTACATAAAGAGAAATAGATTTTACTGGATGGGTGAAAGAAAATAGTAAATGTATTTTGTCAGGCAGCAGTGATACTAGAATTTCATTTGGTTTACTGTATTCATTTATGAATTCATTCAACACATTTACTGAGGGCCTACACTGTATGTGTTTCTACACTAGGAACCTATGTCTCACTGATTCACTTAATTATAATGATTGCTACATCAGTCTGTGGATCCCACTCAGTGAGTTGGCATCTGAATATCAGCCCCTGGCAGGGGCCACTGAGTCTTTGTTGAAAGGGAGCAAACATATGAACACACATTTGTTGTTCATTATAGTCCAAACCTTAGAACTGACTTCCAAAAGTCTTTGCAAAGATAAATATTTTCTGATTCCACAAATTTGGGTATGCTGCCGTCAAATGTTCTGCATTTGGAAGAACTGGGATGTTCAAAACTCTTAAGCTCCTGGAGTTTTGAGAAGCACACTTTTACTGTGTGGCCAGTTTACCATCAAGCTAATAAATTCTTCCTGGGAGAGACTTAAGCAGGGAGTGACCTGGAGGAGTGGTAGCCAGTATTAGTGCCCTCTGCTCTCTCCCTGCCTTTTTTCCAGTCCTGTTGCAGTGGTGGAAGGGATGTCAGCGTTCATTTGGTCCAGATCATCAGGAATGTTTTGATAGGTAATGAGGGATGCCTTGCTGCATGCTGGGGCCAGGTGGAGCAGAACTGGCACAAGGCCAGGGGAGTGCAGGGTGGGGACCGAGGACTGGGGAGGGGAGCTGGGAAGGTGTGAACCAGCAGTGATTCACCTGAGGCTGTGGACCCCTGGAAACTTCTTGCAGACTCATTGCATGGAGGACATAGCAGCACAGTTCTCTTCTTTTTGACCACGAAGCAGGAACCATCTTTTCTCCATCTACCCATCCACTCCCATCCACTCCTCCCTTTCTCTGCTGACCCGTTCACTCATCCAGTCAATCAGGCTCTCTGGGCAGGCTACACGCAGGCTCACTTCTGGCCGCTAAGATGAATAAGGACACATGGACATGCAAATTAGGATACCATATACCTAAAGCAATAGGGAGAGGAATGAGATGCTGAGAAACTCCAAAGAAGGAAACTAACCAGGTCAGCAAGAATCAGAGAAGCCTCCCCAGAGAGTGTGCCAATAGGGCTGGCACTCGAAGAGAAAATCTGAGATTGCCGGACAGGTAGTATGCAGTTATCTCAAGAGGTATAGAGAGCAATTTCAAGAGCATGCAGACAAAAAGGGTCTGGTATATTCTGGGAAGTGGAGGAAGTTGAGGGTGCGGCTGGGATATAGGTTTGTGGAGTTTATACCACATTTCTCAGGATCGACTGAGTTTTAACTTGTTGGATTTTCAAGAGGTAAACTTAGAAAAAATCAGCCTTGAAGACATAAGGAGACATTTTAATATCAAACAAGGTTAGGTTAAATACTCCAGCTCAGTGCTCTCACAGGTATGTCTCCTGTACTTCCCAAGTTAAAATGCCCATTGCACATTGTTTATTCTTCTATTCATTCATTTTAAAAAGCAAATGTTTATTGAGCAAGTACTCTGTGCCAAAGGAAGCACAGAGAGGTCAGCTCGTCCACGCTCACCCAGCTAGTTCATTATAACAAGTGGCAGCAGAGAACTGAAAGCCCAAAGCTCAGACTCCTACTTACCCCAGGCATCATACAACATGAGTATCTCCTTAGAAGGAGGAAGGCAGGAAGGAGCCAGATGCTCATGGATACTGAGTTCTTCCTTGCTGGGCCTCACTTGCTTTGGCCATAAGCATTGCTAAGGATGCTTCTCTTTGTGAGTCACATCAGTCTGTGACTAGCAGGATTCATCAGGGGAACAAACAGATGAAGACTCCTGTCCTTGGGAGCTTACTGCACGGTGTCATTAAGTGAAATGACCCATTCGAGATAGCTCTGCCTTCCAGACAGTAAGCACAATGAAGGCTTATGCTTCTCTTATTCAGTGCACTCAATACAGAGCCTGGCACACAGTGGGACCGTGATAATGTCCCCCTTTCCAGTCTGCCTCCGTCATCTCAGAAGTAAAGGACAGCTGGCAAACTGTTCATGTGGGCTAATCGGACATCATTCAAGAGATCTTAATACACTCCACTCATCTAGCAGCCACTGTCATAAATACACCTCAGAAATAAACACAGCGAGCACTTCACAGCCCTTCCCTCATCTGCTAAGGAGAAACCCATGTCCTCTGATGCTCAAGCGGGAAGAGGATGGTCTTTGGGGATGGAACCCTCCTCTCTCACTTGCTATGATGAATTAGCTGCCTGAGTACAGAAAAATTAATCTCTCTGCACCTTTGCCTTCCCACCTGTGAAATGCTTAACTCGAAGCTCTGATGAGAACATTAAGAGAACTACTGTATAGAAAGCACCTGGCCCCGTGTCCCTAGTCCAGCAATGGCTTGTGACAGACTCAGAAAATGACAATTATAAACACTGTGGCTTAGATCTTTTGGGAAACATGTAAGGTTGTTTGGGTATTGTAGAAAGAATTCAGGATGTAGAAACAGGGGAAGTGAGTTCTAATCTCACCTCTGTCATTTGTGAGCAGTGTGACATCAGTTCAGTGACTCTGCCTCTTTGGGGGTGGACTTCTCATCTGTTAAAAAAAAGAGGTTGGTCCAGTAATTTCTACTCATAATTCTTTCTCAGCTAAGGGCCTTCCTCCCCATTCCCATCACTAAAGGTTTAATTCGGCCTCTCATGAGTAACAACAGCCAAGCCTCTACAGCTATTCTGTGTTCAAACTACAAACAGTCAGCCCTTTGATGCAGTTTCACTTCTTCCTGCACAAGCCACCCATTGGCTCCTCATGGCCTAAGGCTAAAACTGAGCCACTCTGTCAAGTCTCATGCCAGCTCTGTTTCCCTTAGTGAACCTCTGCACACATCACTAGAACCACCTTTTTCTGGGTGGACCCAGCCCTGTGCCAGAGCTGCTTGGGTGAGCAGATGATGGAGGGCATTTCAAGCCCCATTTTCTCCCAGTCAGGTACTCTAGGGCAGTGCACAGCCTTTCCCTGATCTTCTTACTGGTTTTCCAGCCTCCATATACAGCTATTCTGTTCCAGTCCTTCCTCCACACTCTTCCAGGCATTCACTCCCAAGGAATCTGATGCAGTTTCACTCCTTCCTGCACAAGCCCCTCATTGGCTCCTCGTGGCTTAGGCTAAAACTGAGCTATGCCTATGCCTGCAAGGGTTCTCTGCTCAGAATACCCTCTGCAAATTCCTCCTCTCCATTCTCCAGCCAAGCTAATACCATATGTCCATTAAGACTCATCTCCAGCAACTTTTGGGGTCCCCAATTCCCAGGACACATTGGGACCCCTCTGCTGAGCCTTCTTTCTGAGGATGAGCTTGCCTCTCCTACTGAAGGGCCTATGCTACAGTTGGGGAAACTGAGGCCCAGGCAGCTGAACCTTTGCTGACAAGAAGCACAGCACCAGCAGCCTCCATGTGTGCCAGGCACCGAGGGTCCCCCACACTGCAGCTCTTACCACTTCCAGTTCACCGCCAAGGAGCTGAGGTTGAGGCACATCTGTCACCTGGTACAGTGGTTCTCAAAGCGCGGACCCAGGTCCAGCAGCATTGGTACCAGCTTCAGCTGGGAACACGTGAGAAATGCAGACTTCCCAGGTGAATGATTCGGAAATCATAGGTCAGGCAGGCAGTATGTGTTTAAAGAGCCTGCCAGGTGATTCTGATGCAGGTTGCAATCTGAATAAGGCCTAAAGTTATCCAGCTGGTAATGGGTGGAACTGGGATTTAGAACCATATGACTGACAGTTGAAAAACCTTAAGAAGGTATGCTGTAGCTCCTCTGCAGGACCCCCTGTGGGTCCCTCTATTTAACATCACAGCCTCTGCCCTCCCTCCTGCCAGCATCTGCCAGCATCTCATACCTCCTGCCCCTCTTCTCCACAATGCTTCCCATCAGCTAGCCTCCTACATAGTTTAAATATTTATTTATTATTTATCTTAGTCTTGGCTTGGGTTGCTATAACAAAAGATCAGTCTGTGTGTCTTAAATAACAGAAATGTCTTTTCTCACAGTTCTAGGGGCTGGAGTTCTGAGCTCTAGGTTCCAGTGGGGCCAGATTCTGGTGGGAGCCCTCTTGCTGTCTTGCAGATGACAGATGACCACCTGTGGGTCCCTCTATTTAACATCACAGCCTCTGCCCTCCCTCCTGCCAGCATCTGCCAGCATATTTTTTATACTTTATTTTGAAACTGGGTCTCACAAAGTTGCGGAGGGCCTCACTAAGTAGAGAGAGAGAGACAGGGGGAGAGAGAGAGAGAGAGAGAGAGAGAGAGCGATCTGAGGCTGGCCGCGAACCCAGATCCTCCAGTCTCTGCCTCCCAAAGTACTGGGATTACAAGCTTGCGCCACCACGCCCGGCTTTGGTATCTCTTCTTATAAGGACACTAATCCCATCATGAAAGCCCCACCCTCCTGACCTCATCTACCCTAATTACCTCCCATAGACCCCCATCTCCCCATGCTATCATGCCGGGGGGGGTAGGGCTTCACCACATGAATTTTGGGGAGATACATTCAGTTCATCACAATTTCCTACTACCTGAATATAATTTGGTTCCCTTGCTAAATGCTAAGTCCTCCAGGCCTGGAACACTGACAGCACATAGTAGGTGTTCAATAAATACTTCTGAAATAAATGATCACATAGCTGGCTGCTGACCCAGGAGGAGACTCATCTGGGTCTATGTATTCACTCTCCAATATACTGCATACATCCTCCACCTTCGCCTCCAGGCAGTGCTCTTCCTATTAGCAGCGCTTTCCTCCCTAGAAAGGTCATTTTCCAGAAACATCCCTTTACCAGTCATCACTTGCAGGAAGAGCACCTCTTCCCAACCAGCCCTGCGGAACAGTTACCCTAGGCACGATTTAGCTAATTTACTCAGTGCTTTGTCTCAATGGTTCACCAAGTGGAGATGCTCTCAGTAATGACAGTAAATGCATTTGAAATGTAGATATCGACCCAGGCAATGCTGCATATTCGGCTCATCAAATTTTCATGTTAAAATTAAAATCTTTCTTGTGTGTGGGGGGGGGGGAGGAGAAGCCAAAGTGTTGATTCCAACCCGTCACTGTGGCATACTTTTTTTTTCCCAAGTGAAAATAGAAGCTTCAATCTTACATCCTGCCCTGAATATTGTCACATAATAGAAGATGATGCAAGGTGGAGGGGAAAACACGGGATCTGTTTAAGACCAATCAAGGTCTGCTCATGGCGTTTAGCTGTGTACATAAAATGTGCATGGGATGCTTCGCCCCCTCCACCCCTGGGCACAAGAAATGCCATTGTCATTCTATTATTCCTTTCAAATAAAATCTTCCCAGAGCTCCCGGCTGCCTCAGTCACCATCAGAGATCCTCCAGCTCCTGCCAGGAAGTTAAAGCAACCCCCACTGGCTTTTATTTTATTTATTACCTCCTCAGTGTTGCTGCACTGACCACCCCTTCCAAGCAGGTAGCCCTCCTTCTCTGACATCATCCTGGAAACGTCCCTCCACACTAATTGTGATCCACAACCATTTTGTTCATACATTTATTACTTTTATCAATTTATTTTTCTCTGGTTTGTTGTCCACTCTTAGGTAAAACAATACCTACAGAAGCATAGCTAGCCTCTCCTTCCTGGGGTGAGGAAGGGGGACAGCTAAGTCAACTTATTTTTTAATTCATCTGCTACACACACTGACCTCTTACTGTTTGTAACAATGCCACGAGGTAGGAAATAGCAAGCTACTTTGTCAACAGGCTATTGAGACCAGCATGGTTGAAGGACCTGGCCTGTGAGAGACAGATGATAAGTGAGGTCTGCCTGACTCCAAAGTATAGCTCAGTGGCAGAGCCTGCAGGCTGCAAAGCCAGCTGACCTGGTTCAAAATTTGGCTCTGGTACCTACCAGCTCTGCAAACTCAGGTGTGTTATTTCATGTCTTTAGTTTTTCCACGCATGAAATGAGAATAATAATAGCATCTGGTTCGCAGGGAGATGAAGGTGGAAGAACAAAAATATAAAGGAATTTGAATAATTTCTTGTTGATCGTAGTCATCCGATATATGTTAGCTGGCGTTTTGACTTAATCTTGCTGGTGATTTTCTAATTTCTCACATTTGAAGAGGCATCTACAACACACTCTAAGACAAGTGTTACCAACCTCACCTCAAAATTCCCCCAATTTGCAGTTGAGGAAACCAAGGACCAGAGATTTCCAGCTACTTGCTCAAGGTCACAAGGCTAAGAAACTGGCAGAGCTAGGACCAGGTGCAGGCCCCTTGGCTCCTCTTCCAGTGGTCTGACCTCTCAGGCCAGAATTTCTATGGACTCCAGGCTCCCAGGTCGTATTTGTTGCCTTTAGGTTTCAAGGCCTTTCCTATTACTTAAGGGAAGTGACCAAAAAAAATGTTAAATGCAGTGAGGTAATGCGTTTCTCTTCCAAAACAAGGTGAAAGGGAGATCCAAGTCTGATAGAGAGGGGCTGGATCAGGCAAGCGATCTGGGCACCCTGTGACGGCTCCTCAGTGAGCAAGTGAGGTCTTTCCAGCCCTGCGGGCATGGCCTCACCACTGTCTTCTCTTATCCTTCATAGCAGGACTTCGGTGTGTGGATGGCGAGACTGACAGCTGCCTGGACAGTGAGCGTGACTGGAAGGTTTCTGCCCCAACCTTTCTCTTCCACCTAATGTTCCACAGTAATTTCCCCACCCGACTGTCAATTCTACCATTCAAGACATTCTCTGGGATAAAGCACTTTACTTCCAGGAAAGAGGAGAAAGTTCTTGGACTCACTCTTGAAACTGGGCCCTCCCTTTTGGTGGCTTTGCTCCACAGGGTCTGCTAAGCAGTCCTACAGAGCAGTAGAAAAGGGGCTTGTACTTTACTTTGGACAGTTTCTATGTTCCAGGGATGGGTAGTGTATTCGTGTATTATATCATTGAACCCTATGTTTGTTGAGACTGCAATATAAGCAGTATTATTTCTTTTTGATGAATACAATTTTAGAAAACTTCAAGAACATGACAGATATTACTCAGTTTATATTAATGGGTCCAAAATTCAAATCCAGGCATGTCCATTTCTGAAGTCTGTGCTGTTTTGTGACCCTCACCAGCTTGGCTTTCTGTGTAACCATGCAGGTATTCACCTAGCCTCTTCTGGCCTGTTGGGGTCTCATGCTGGTACAGTGGGAATTCCCTTTTCTAGACCTTGACTCTGTTTCCTTGGAGGCTAGTAATCATGCTTAAATTCTAGATATTTGTTTTCCTGAAATCTAGAATGTATGAGGGCTCAAACTGGAGGTCCTAAGATGTTTTCAGTTCAATATGACACAGTCTTTTTCTACCAAAGCTCACATTACATGTATGTCACCATCATCGATCCTGCACACTCAGCCCTGGCGTGGACCCTAAGGAGCGAGTCTTGTGGCTCTTCAACTTGAGTGTAAAATGTTCAAGAAAAATATCATATCAATGTTCCTTTCCAGCACTCAGAGGTTTCTGGGAGTTCAGCTATGGCTCAACCCTGTGCTGGTTCTAGATTCTACATTAAAAAATTCCCAGGTATGAACAGGCTGCTGGCTGGCAGCTTACTCTCACAACACGGTAACTTCTGTGTCCTCCCTTTTGTCCACAGCTCAAATGTTCTACTTCATCCTTCCACCCACACTGTAGAGGCCCAGCTTCTTAATACTCTGAGTCTCCTGACCCCTCTTCTTTTCTTTTCTTTTTTTTTTTTTTTTTTTTTTGCGGTACCAGGGATTGAACCCAGGGGCATTCTACCTCCAAGCTACACCCCCGGTCCTATTTTTTATACTTTATTTTGAAACTGGGTCTCACGAAGTTGCGGAGGGCCTCACTAAGTAGAGACAGAGAGAGAGAGAGAGAGAGAGAGAGAGAGAGAGAGCTGAGGCTGGCCACGAACCCGGATCCTCCGGTCTCTGCCTCCCAAAGTACTGGGATTACAAGCGTGCGCCACCACGCCCGGCTCTTTATGTTGTCTTAAGGAAAGCTGGGACATGGTGAAATGATAATCTTTATATCAAAATTATTATGAAATAACACAAAATATGTACTTTGAATAAAACTATATGCTAAAACTGACTAGAGGGAAGATTCAACAAAATAAACTAGATCTTGTTGACTATTCAAACAAAACATACTTTATAAACTAATCACTAAGTTTTCTTTTTTTTTTTTGCGGTACCAGGGATTGAACCCAGGGGCGTTCTACCTCCGCGCTACA
>PVJS01059553.1:0-11487 GCA_004027185.1 Glis glis
GAGAGAGAGAGAGAGAGAGAGAGAGAGAGAGAGCTGAGGCTGTCTGTGAACCCGGATCCTCCGGTCTCCGTCTCCCAAAGTACTGGGATTACAAGCGTGCGCTACTACACCCGGTTTAGCTTATTTATTTTAGTGAATGCATACTATTCCATTGTTTGATGTGATAAATTCATTTAACTTATTTTCCATTTTAATAAAATATTGAAGGTTGCAATACAATGCTATTCTTTCAGGTATGTAGGTAATGTAATTGTGATATAGATAACAATTTATCTGAGTAGAGTAGGCAAACTAATCTCAAGATTGAGAACAACAGTCTGAACTATTTTCCCACAAACCAACAAGTCCTAGCCTTCAGAAAATCAGATTATAAACTTGGAGGGGCTAGGAAGCACTAAGTGTTGTCTGTATTTCAATGCATATCCCTTGAATAGAATGTTCTTGATTATGTTCCAAAGCTACTCATGTGTTAGGTATGGATAATCTATATTAGATCACCCAAGCATATCACCCCATGTATGGAACATTCTGGTAGCAGATTCAGGATTGTTAAGAGTTAATCCTCAAGTTAATGAGTCAACTTTTTAGAGCTGTACCTTTGACACTCGAATAATTTGGTCCAGTGTGTTTGTTGTTGATCCATCAATGTTGTAGCTGTTAATTTCACCAAAGCACTGTTAACATTCATAAGCAAGCAAACTGTGGTGGGATGTGTCAGTAGTTGTGTTTCTAATAATTTTATTTAGAAGTATAAACTAATTCTATGATACACTGACTTAAGCAGAAGCAAGTGTCATTGCCACTAGCTTATTACTTACGAAAGTCTCCTATTAATATATGCTGAGGTTGCACAATAAGAATGAAAGATTCTGCCGTCTGTAAGTATATCCATGCTATTGTAACATATTTGGCCATGATTTTGAGTGTTTATAAAACATTCAAGAATTGTTCCATGTCTACGTACATTAATGAGAACACCTGTTAGCTTCAGTGCCATACAGACTTATTTGCATCAGATTCAGGTTTTTGCATACTGTACATCACTTTTTGAAACAATTAGATGCTTATAGAGAAATATAGCGAAGGGAAAAACAGCAGCTTGAATGCCTTCCGGCTCAAGACAATTCAACTCCAGGTTTCAGTGAAAAACAAAAATCTGCTAAATTACAATACTGCCACTTAGAAGAGAATGGAGGTGTATTTTATATTTTTTACATTCAGAGAACAGAAGATACATACAAAAATCTGTGCTTTAATCTTCAAGTAAAATTACAGCCAACCCAGACAATGATGCCAATGAGTAAGGAATGGTGATACCAACAGAACGTAGACTTTGTG
This sequence comes from Glis glis, assembly GCA_004027185.1. Classification (NCBI taxonomy): domain Eukaryota; kingdom Metazoa; phylum Chordata; class Mammalia; order Rodentia; family Gliridae; genus Glis; species Glis glis. The sequence continues at coordinate 1,339 of PVJS01059553.1, forward strand.
ATCTCAGGGGTCTCCGACCAAGAGTTGGTCTCCACCAGTCTCAGAAGCCTGGACAAGTCTAGCAGGTTTCCTGACTCAAGGAGGAGATCTACAGATGCTGGCCCACCTGGGCTGTTTCCAACCTTTGTTATGGAGCCCTTTCCATGTGCTGAAAGGAGGAAAGAGCCTAGTCGATCAGTTCTGGGTACTGGTTGTACTGTAGCCAGAACATACCAATTCAGGAAATGCACCCTAATCCCCCAACAGAAGCCCGCGCTGCTGCTGCATTCATTACTCGACTTCTGTAGGCCCCAAACTATTGATATGTCTGTCTGCCACTCCCCATAGGATGTTAATGCTTCTGTGATTTAAATATTTTCAGTTATTGAAAAGAGAGCACTTGCACAAATCTGTGGATTCACAGCCTCTATTATCAACATTATATTTAAGAGGTGCAATATTTACATCAAAATGACTCAGTTGGTGATATATTCTAAAGATAAATGCGTATTTATGATCTGAAGAAGTGTGATTTATAACTATTTTCTCAGACATAAACAGAGCACCTCTGTGCTGTGCTAGTAAACACAGATTAGCCAAGGCATATGTAAACTATTCTCATAAAGCTAATGTCATTTTGTCCTGGGAAATGAGTAACCTGGGAGTGGTCCTTGAAGAATGAATGGGTCACAGCAAAGAAGGGTGTCTAGTTCCTTCCCCGCTGCATAGTTATATGGCCTGAGCAGAGGGAGGAATCTCAGGTGGGGACTTGGGCTGCCCAATTCCAGAAGTAAAGTAAAACCACACTGTTTTGTGTGTGTGTGTGTGTGTGTGTGTGTGTGTGTGTGTGTGTGTGTTATTGGGGACTGAATCCAGGGCATTCTACCTCTGAACTACATCTCCAGCCCTTTTTATTTTTTAATTTTGAAACAGGGTCTCACTAAGCTGCTGAGGGCCTTGCTACATTTTTGAGGCTGGCCTTGAACCTGCGATCCTCCTGGATTACAGGTGTGGGCCACCATGCCCAGCTTCCTTGCTATTGATTTCTGATAATTTTGAAGTTGTATTTCATGAAAACTTTAATAAACTAGATTTTTTTGCTCTTTACTAAATAGAATCATCATTCATTAAGGATGATGGATTAATTATCTGTTTAATTAGGAAGCTCATGAAAAGTGGAGAAATTTCTTTTTCCATTAAATTAATTGAGAATGTTAAAAATTTTCCTGAAAATATATAAAAATTATAATTCTGTCTATTGGGAAAAATATCCAATTGTTTACTCAAAATGGTTACCTTTAAAACAAATATGAAGCCCAGCATGGTGGAGCACTCCTGTAATCCTAGTACTTGGGAGGCTGAGACAGGAAGATTGTAGGTTGAAGATGAATCTCAGTAACCTAACGAGAGACTCTTAGCAACCTAGCAAGACACTATTTAAAAATAAAAAAGAGCTGAGGGTATAGCTTGGAAGTTGAATGCCCTTGGATTCAATCCCCAGTACCATACACAAAAAATATGAAAAATTATTTAATATTTTAAAACTGTAGTTTAGTGGTATATGCTATATATAGTACATATGCATAGAGATCTATAATATATGATGAATTTCATATATAGTGACATATAAAATATAATACATACATATATAGACAGATGGACAGACACAAAAGCACATACACATATACACACACAATGAGAGAGAGAGAGAGAACACTTAATGGTACTTAAAAAAATCCAGCTGTGACTATAACACAAACAATGGCCTCTGGAAATTGAGCTGCAGACCACCACTTCACAATGGAGACATCTGGAATGACATATCACTCTATACTAATTATGTGACAAAACACCTTACCACTCTTTACTCCTCAAGTCAAAATGATGGGTGTGTTGGAAATAATAACATGTAAAAGTGTTAGATTCAAAACTGTAAGTCGGGTGTGGTGGCACATGCCTGTAATCCCAGTATTTGGGAGGCTGAGACAGGAGGATTGTAGGTTTGAGGATAGCCTCGGCAACTTAGTGAGACCCTGTTCCAAGATAAAAAATAGTAAAAGGGCTGGGGGGTGTAGATAGGTAGAATGCTCATTATATATATACATATATATACATATATATATATATATATCCCATGATTTCTATAAAATAGAATTATATAGAATTCTCATATAGAAATATATAGAATATCTCATTCTCTCTCTATATATATATGTGTGTGAGAGAATACACACACACACACACACACACACACACACACACATATATCCATACCATGGGATATGTGTGTGTGTGTGTGTGCATGTGTGTGTGCATGTATGTATATGTATAATGATACCCATGTTTATTTAATTTTATGATACAACTGTATGGGATTTTGAAGGCAAAAGGCACCATTAATAATTGCACCAGGACAATAGGTGTAACCAGGCCTGCTTTGCATATATTTTGACATGTGGATTACTTGTTGCACACAACAAAGGGGAGTCATTCAACAGCCATTGATAGGGAGGACCTATCAATGGTAGGCAAGACCTACTATGGACACGAATACCTATCATACATCCAAATCTAGGAACTGTGAGGAATGTCAGAAAAATCTAGCAGTGTGACTTTTGCTCTTTAGAAGCTTATAATTAGTGTGACATATAAGTGTGTGAAAACAGCTAGAAAACAATTGAATTATAATAAGATGGGCTACATAATAGTTTTTAAGTATGGAATAATCATGTTTCTCTGCAGCTAGACTGGTGTGCTCAGGGAGGTATGTTGGAGGAGAATCTTAAAAGGTCAGATGAGACCTAGTAGAAGAAAAGGGGGAGAGAGATGATGGGTAACACAGGTGACAGGAGCAGCTCCTAGGAAGACTCCCAGGTAGGACAGAATATGGCATTTCTAGAGGACACAAGAGGCTGTGCCTGAGCTCTCTGGTGGGCTTGTTTCCCTTCACTCATCTCTTAGATGCAGGTGTTTCTCAGCGTCCTCTTGTAAACCATGATTCTTCTTACTAAGGATACATTCTTAAATGGTAGCATAACTCCTGTTGCCTTTTAAAATTGGAATTACAAACTGATAAATCCCTAAAATGAATATCTCCTCTCTACTGGTATCAATTTCAGTCCAGGCCACCATGACTTCGGGCCCAGTCTCCTTGCTGCTACTTGGTATTGTTATAATGTACTCTCTATCTTCACTCATTAGTGAACTCCTAACTTGACAGTTCATAATTTGTCTTCTTATCTCTGACTTTATCATCTCCTCTACTTATGGACTCCATAACCCGGAGCAAGTAATTTTGAACCTTTGTGTTTCAGTATTCTCACTTATCATCTGAGAAGAACAGTAACACCTACTTCATACGACCATTGTGAGTGCTATATGAAATATAATCCAGGAGATGAACATAGCATATTATCCGCCACATAGTAAGTATGTATACTGTTACTGAAGCTAGAGAGAAATTGGGAAACAAAACAGACCTCAGAAAAAGGAGTAGAGTTTCCAGTGGAATAGTGGAGGGGGTTTAGGGGAGGGAGGATGGGGGACAGAGATGTAACTAAGGTAACAGTTTAAACAATGCTATGTGTGTATATGGAATTATCAATACTGCTCTCAATGATATGTACGGGGAAGGGGAGGGAGGGGGTGGGATCAGAGAGAAATGCACCAAGTGTTGTGTGCATGTCGATTCCAATAACTCTATACTTCAGTATGATATAATTACAATGCACCCATAAAAGTATAAAAAGTGTTGTTGCTATTGCTATAATTATTTGATTGACTGTCACCTGGGTTTTGCAAACTCCTCTTAAAGCAAGAAACTACTCATAGTCTACTCAAGAAAGGCTTTTAAAATCTCTAGAGGAAAAAAAAGAAGTGGTATGCATCAGCAACGTGTACTTCCTCCCTAATGTTGTGCATCTCACTATTGTACTTATCTAGTTTCTTGTCCAACACTTTCTACCCTTTACACATGATCTGATGACAAAGATCATGTGTACCTGTGCTTGACTGAATCCTTGGAATACCACAGGTTCTCAAAAAAGGATTATAGAATGAATGACAACTCAGTTGGCTTAGATTAATTCTGTAGAGTTGTGGTCTCCATTAAAAAAAGGCCCTGACATTTAGAAGGCATTTTCTATTTGCCACATTACATAAGAAAAAACAGTGCCTGGTCCCCGAGAAGACCTATGAGCAGAGCCATGACACAATGGCACCACAGCATCAGGAGGGGCGACCTCTCACAGCTGGCTCTGAAGTGCGACTTCCCTCACTGTCAACACGGTGCTGTCCTCTGAGGTTGTATGAATGCATCTATCTGAAAAGATGAAACACCATGTCTGTCTGAACCAGAATGCCTCTTCTGTGGTCTCTCTGGCTTTCTAAGGCTCTTTCTGGCTCCTGGTCTATTTGCCTGCCTCTTCACACAGCTCAGGTAGCTTGCCTCAGTTTTAGATGTTAGGCTTTTGAAATGCTTGGCATTTGAATTAAGGCGTTTTACTCACCCCAGGGTGACTTTCCATGATCTCAGGCCCTGAGAGTTGAGAATGCACCTGGTCATTCATACCCTGTCTCCACTGAAGCACACATTTGTGACTATGTCCTCCTCTGGTTTCTTGGCTAGATAAGCTGCTACCAATTTTGGTAGCTTATCTAGTGTGCCAGACCCTCTCAGCTGGCGGAGGTTTCTATATAATTTTAATAGGGTATTTATACCAATGTATCTAAAATATTATCTAGTTAATATATAGCCAATATAAAATTTTAATGAGATATTTTACATTTTTTGTAGTGTTCAAAATATGGTATGTGAGCTAGGCATGGTGGCTCACGCTTGTAATCCCAGTACTTGGGAGGCTGAGACACGAGGATCGCAGGTTTATGGCCAGCCTCAGCTACTTAGTGAGGCCCTCTGCAACTTAGCAAGACCCTGTTTCAAAATAAAAAATGAAATAGGACTGGGGGTGTAGTTCAGAGATAGAATGTCCCTGGACAATCTCCCCAGTACCACAAGTAAAAAAAAAAAGAAAAGAAAATGTGTTTTAAACATACGATACCTCTCAGTTTGGCCTAGCTACATTTCCTTTTAAAATTATAATTATTAATGCATATTAATTGCATAACTTCATGGGCTTCACTGTGCATGCATTCTGGATTGATCATGTGCATCCTCCCTTCTACTCTCTTTTGACTTCTCTCTTCTCCTTCCCCCCAGTGGCCTTCCCAGTCCCAAATAGTCTCTCTTCTACTTTTGGGTCTTTTTTTTTAAATTTCCACATATGAGAGAAAACATGTGATAAAAATTATCTTTTTGTGTCTGGCTCGTTTTGCTTGATATTCTGTCTTCCAGCTCAATCCATTTTCCTGAAAGTGAAATGATTTCATTCTTCTTTATGGCTAAATAATACTCCATTGCATGTGTACCATATTTACTTTATCCATCTGTTGATGGGCACCTAGGCTGATTCTATACTGCAATAAATATGGGTAAGCAGATATTTCTTTTGTATTCTCACTTCATTTCTTTGGGATAAATACCCCAACAGTGGTATAGGTAGATCACATGGTAGTTTTATTTTAGTTTTTTAGATTTTTTTTTGTGGCATGGGGATTGAACCCAGGGGCATTCTACTTCTGAGCTGCACACCCAGTACTCTTTTATTTTTATTTGGAAACAGGGTCTTGCTAGGTTGAAGTGTCTCACTACTTGTTGAGGCTGTCCTCGAACCTGAGATCCTCCTGTCTCAGCCTCCCAAGTACTGGGATTATAGGAGTGCGCCACCACGACTGGCCTAGTTTTTTTTTTTTTTATGAACCTCCATAATGGCTATAGCAATTTATCTTTATACCAAGAATGTAGGAGGGTTCTTTCTTCGCCACATCTTTGCCAGTGTTTTTTATATTAGTTATTATGACTGGGGTATGTTGGAATCTCAATGTAGTTTTGGTTTGTGTTTCCCTGATGACTAAAGATGGTGAGGATTTTTTTCCTATATTTATTGGCCATTTGTACTTCTTTTTTTGAGAAGTATCTATTCAGATCATATGCTCATTTTTAGATTAGATAACCTATTCTTTGTTGTTAAGGTCTCTCCCTCCCTCCCTTTCTCTTTCTTTCTTTCTTTCTTCTTTCTTTCTTTCTTTCTTTCTTTCTTTCTTTCTTTCTTTCTTTCTTCTTTCTTTCTTTCTTTTTCTTTTTCTTTCTTTCTTTCTTTCTTCTCTCTCTCTTTCTCTCTCTCTCTCTCTCTCTCTCTCTCTTTCTTTCTTTCTCTGGAGATTTAACAAATAGGAGCTCAGGAGATCTACCACTGACCTACATCCCCAGTCATTTTTATTTTTTTTTAATTTTGAAACAGGGTCTCTCTAAGTTGCCAGGACTGGCCTCGAATTTGTGATCCTCCTGCTTCAACCTCCTGAGTAGCTGAGATTACAGATGTGTGTCACTGTGCCTAGCTTTGAGTTCTTTATAAATCCTAGGTGTTGATCCTCTGCTAGATGAGTATGTGGTGAAGATTTTTCCCCATTCTGCCGGGCATGGTGGTGCACGCTTGTAATCCCAGTACTTTGGGAGGCGGAGACCGGAGGATCCGGGTTCGCAGCCAGCCTCAGCTTGCTCTCTCTCTCTCTCTCCCCCTGTCTCTCTCTCTCTCTCTCTCTCTCTCTCTCTCTCTCTCTCCTCTCTCTCCCTATCTCTCTCTCTCTCAACCTAGTGAGGCCCTCTGCAACTTGGTGAGACCCGGTTTCAAAATAAAGTATAAAAAATAGGTCCGGGGGTGTAGCGCGGAGGTAGAACGCCCCTGGGTTCAATCCCCGGTACCACAAAGAAAAAAAAAAAGATTTCCCCCCATTCTATAGGCTGTCTGTTTACTCTGTTGATTGTTTCCTTTGCTTTTCAGAAGCTTTTAAATTTAAATTTATTGTAACCCCATTGCTTTTAAATTTACTGTAATCCCATTGGTCAATTCTTGCTCTTATTTCTTGGGGTACTGGAGTCCCATTCAGGAAATCATTACTCATGCTTATATCTTGAAGTGTTTCCTCTATGTTTTCCTCTAGTAGTTTCAAAGCTTCAGCTCTTATGGTCCTTGATCCACTGAGAGTTTATTTTTGTGTAGTGTGAAAGATAAGGTCTAGCTTCAGTCCTCTACATGTGGATATCCAGTTTCCCCAGCACCATTTGTTGAATAGGCTGTCTTTTCTCCAACATAGGTTTTTGGTAACTTTGTTGAGAATTGGATGGCTATTGATGTGTGGGTTTATTTGTGGGTCCTCTATTCCATTCTATTGGTCTACATGTCTGTTTTTATGTCAATACCATGCTGTTTTTGTTACTATGGCTCTGTCGCATATTTTGAAATCAGATATTATGATGCTTCCATCATTGCTCTTTTTTCTCAGGATTGCTTTAGCTATTTGAGGTCTTTCATGTTTCCATATGTATTTAAGGGTTATTTTTTCTAGTTCTGTGAGGAATTATCATTGGTATTTTGATGGGGATTGCACTGAATATATAGATTGCTTTTGGTAGTATAGCCATGTTAGCAATATCAATTTTCCCAATCTATGAACATAGGCGATCTATTCATCTTCTAATGTCTTCTTAAATTTCTACAACATCTTACAGTTTTCATTGCAGAGGTCTTTTACCCCCTTGGTTAGGTTTATTCTGAGATATTTTACTTATTTATGTTGAGGCTATTATGAATGGGAGTATTTTCCTGTTTTCTTTCTTACTGAGTTCATTATCAGTGTATAGAAAGGCTACTGATTTTGGTACATTGTTTTTGTGTCTTGCTACTTTGGTGGATTTTTTTTAAGAGGGTTTTTTTTCTGAAGCCTTTAGGGTTTCTTAAGTATAGAATCATATGATCTGTAATCAGGGATAATGTGACTTGTTTGGTGGAGGTCTTTGTTGTTTGTCCCTCTTTCAGTAAGTTTGGCCCTGCTGAGCATCTCTCTGATCCCTGTCCCAGTACGTTAAATCTACCTTCCATCTGCCTCACCCATCGAAATCACAACACATGCACTCAAAGAATAATCCATGCTTGCATTCAAAGCAGCGTGGTTATAAGAGCATCTGAAAATGAGCCATGCCAGCATATTCTGTGATTATCCAACTGGCCTGTTAAAATGTTCTTGTTATTTCTGGTTGGAACTCACACCCTGACTCGAACAGCCTGGACTGTATTCTATTATCTTACTTTTTGGGTTCTGTATTCTGTCCAGCAACCACACTTCTAGTATTATCAGCTCAAACTTTTCCAAAGTACCTTTACCAACTATATTTTTTTCTTTTTGCTTCCTAGACCAAGATGGTTTCATTGTCATTAGCTGGATTATTCCTATGCCAAGCAATAATCCTAGTCCTTTAATGAATGCTATCTAAAGATCAATAACACAGTGACCTTCTCCCCCAATTTCTGAGGCTCACTTTGAACTATTGTGCCATTTATCATTCTCTGGGATCCTTTGAAATGGGACTGGAAGGAGAACATTTTCCTGTGATGAGAACCAGTGTTGAGTTTGTAATCTGCTACCCTTGATGAATGGCTTACAGCATTGGATCTACATTTTACTGGGTTTCATCCACAATATTTTCTGTACAAGTTTGAGATTTAATTAGATTAGGTTTATATGCAGCTTGTGAATTTACCTAAAAGCAGATGGAGGAGGCACTAAGGGAAGAACTTATTCCAAAATTAAAGAAGCTATTGCCCTGGAGGCATAATCTGGCTTTCAAATGCTTTTGGCCATGATCCACGGTAAGAAATATATTTACATTGCCAACTAGTACCTCTACCCCCTTCTCTGTCTCTCTCCCCACCCTTTATTCCCTCTCAGACACACATGCACACACTGTATGTATATATGAATGTATTTATCTATCTATGTACTTATTTCTTATCTAGCCATCTATCCATACATGGTGTGTGTATGTGTACATAATTATATAATTGAAAGTTATAATTATATAATTGAAAGTTTCATAAAATAATACTTTCCCTTACTCAATGTAATGTAGTCTGATACTTCCCAATCTATCTATTCTCTAATTAATTTCATCAAAAAGGCCTGGTCTCAACTCACTAAGTTGATTTCATGTCCCACTAAAGAGTATTGAGTGCCATTTGATAAATATTGGCCTAGGGAGTAATGAAAGATGCAATCTTCAAACTCTATTCCTTGTCACTTTGTCTTTCTCTGTCTCTGTCTCTGTCTCTCTCTCTTCAGTTTTATAAGATGCTTCAAAATGTTCTCATATATAAATTAAGGTTTAATATTTAAACATACAGAAATTTTACAGAATATTTGTCCCAATTCCGACTATTAGGCCAGGGTGATCAATAACCCTGTGTGGGGCATTCTGCACAAAGTCTTTTCCTGCCATTTGAAAGTAGAATTAGGATGTGGTTATTGGGAATTTGGCTTAGACCCTGGGTTTTCTAAATATACCTTAAAGCAAGAGTTTCTTTATAAAAGATGAAACAAAGACTTGGGGTAATGCGCTGTTTGGAATACATTTGAGATACCTCACCATGATCTGAAGAGGGGAAAACCAAAGAAGTTAAAAGCCTGGCAAACTATCAGAGGCAGAGATGGCAGCTATTTGTTTTTAAGTCTCTTGTATCGAAACAATGAGTGCACTCTACATTGCTTCCTGCGGCACCATGACACAAGGTCTGGGAGTAGTTATTAGCATGTGTCTGTGTGATGGGAGAGCGAAAGCTAAACATTTTAATAGTGTTATGGCCTCTCCTTCTCAAGTTCCCATTAATGCAAATACAGCACATGTGGTTTAAGTCCCGGGAGCCTTGTAGGACACAACTCACAGATGTAGAATAAACATCATCAGAGAATATGACTTCATGGTCTTCTTGCCATCAACAAATGCCCTGATGCTCCCATGATGTCAGTCAGATACCTGATAGGCTCTCTTGAGCAATATCACAGGAAGGCTGGGTCCACTGAGGGTCCAAGATGGTAAGATTTTAAAGTAGATTCCAAAGAGTTATTGATAAGGTATGAGAGAAGGTTCATCAAAATCATGGCTTTCAGAGAACACTCACTACAATGATAACTAAATATAGAAACCTTTCGCTGGGCGTGGTGGCGCATGCTTGTAATCCCAGTACTTTGGGAGGCAGAGACCGGAGGATCCAGGTTCAT
>PVJS01059554.1:0-11486 GCA_004027185.1 Glis glis
GTAGAGAGAGAGAGAGAGAGAGAGAGAGAGAGAGAGAGACAGGGAGAGACAGGGAGAGAGAGAGAGAGAGCTGAGGCTGGCCGCGAACCCGGATCCTCCGGTCTCCGCCTCCCAAAGTACTGGGATTACAAGCGTGCGCCACCACGCCCGGCTCTATTCTTTATTTTAAAACAGGGTCTCACTAAGTTGCAGAGGGCCTCACTAAGTAGCTGAGGCTGGCCATGAACCTGAGATCCTCCTGTCTCAGCCTCCCAAGTACTGGGATTACAAGCATGCGCCACCACGCCTGGCTTAGTTATTTCCTTTTATATAGGAAAAAATTTCTTCGAGGCTATATGATATTCTTCATCCCTATTAAGGATTTCTCCCCTTCTAGCATCAGGGGAACCTGGGAAACTAAATTAGCAATCTGTAGATTTCTTGGTCAGCAGCTACCCTTCTATCTCTCATTACACTGTATGTCACAATTTGTCACTATAATTATAAATTTCTGCAATTACTTACTGATGTCTTTCTCCCCCATGAGACAAGAAAGTCTGAAAGGACAGAGACTGGACCCCCGTTCACGCACGTCTCCATCCCGGGGTGTAGCACACTGATTGGCAGAGGGTGCAGGCTCAACATATATATGTGAATGAATTCTCTACTTCCTTCAATGTCCAGAGGCCAATGCTATAAACGCGGTCTCTCTTTCACAGGGGAGGAAGAGTGTGTGCATGTGTGTGCGTGTGTGCGTGTGTGTTACTGGGGATTGAACCAGGGGGTATTCTACCTTTGAGCTACACTCCTAGACCTTTATATTTTTTGTTTATTTATTCACTCATTTATTTATTTATTTGGTGATACTGGAGATTGAACCCAGGAATGTTCAACCTCTGAGCTATACCTCCAGCCTTATTTTATTTTTATTTTGAAACAGGGTCTCACTAAGTTGCTGAGTCTGGCCTCAAACCTGCAATCCTCCTCTCAGCCTCCCAACTGCTGGGATTACAGGAGTGAGCCACCGCGCTCGCGCTCGGAGGAACTGTTTTTTCTTGAACCAAACCCTTAGAGAAACTCTGCCCCCAGACACCTCACTTTGCCATGCTCTGAGTTCTCCTTCTCCCTTTCTCTCTTTTTTTTTTTTTTTTTTTTTTTTTTTTTTGCGGTGCCGGGGATTGAACGCAGGGGCGTTCTACCTCCGCGCTACGCCCCCGGCCCTATTTTTTATACTTTATTTTGAAACCGGGTCTCACGAAGTTGCGGAGGGCCTCACTAAGTAGAGAGAGAGAGAGAGAAAGCTGAGGCTGGCCGCGAACCCGGATCCTCCGGTCTCCGCCTCCCAAAGTACTGGGATTACAAGCATGTGCCACCACGCCTGGCTTCTCCCTTTCTCTTGTCTTCGTACTTCTCTTCCCCAGCCCATCTCTCTTCTCCAACCCATGGGACTCGTTTCTCTCCCTGTAGATGACAGCAGAGGTGCTGCCTTTGGCGTAGGGGCTGCCTTCCTCGACCTCTCTAATCTGGCTTCTCTACTTCAGTGAGGATACTCTGATTGATTCTCCTCCACACATGTCTTCCTTCTTTCCTTACCATCTCCACGACTTTGCCCATGCCTTTCTTTCCACTGTGAGAAATGCTAACCCCCCCTTCTCAATGTATCAAATTTGGTCTACAAATGATTTATTTTAGGAAAACATTCTTGAATAACACCTCTCAGCCTCTATGCTTTGCTTCTTCCCAGCCCTTTGGATTCAACCTGAAGGACAGGGACTCTGGCTTATGAAGATGTCACTTGCCGGGCGTGGTGGCGCACGCTTGTAATCCCAGTACTTTGGGAGGCGGAGACCGGAGGATCCGGGTTCGCGGCCAGCCTCAGCTTGCTCTCTCTCTCTCTCTCTGTCTCTCTCTCTCTGTCTCTTTCTCTCTACTTAGTGAGGCCCTCCGCAACTTCGTGAGACCCGGTTTCAAAATAAAGTATAAAAAATAGGGCCGGGGGTGTAGTGCAGAGGTAGAATGCCCCTGGGTTCAATCCCCGGTACCGCAAAAAATAATAAATAAATAAAAAATAAAATGAAGATGTCACTCACCGTTATCACCGTCATGGATTCATATAGTGGTGGTGCAAACCTGCAATCCCAGGACTTGGGAGGCTGAGACAGGAGGTTTGCAGGTTCGAGGACAGCCTCAGCAAGAAGTGAGACTCTCATCAAGTAGTGAGACCCTGTTTCAAAATAAAACGTAAAAATAGGGCTGGGGGTGTAGCTCAGAGGTAGAATGCCCTGGGTTCAATCCCCAGTATCACAAAACAAATAAATGCATGCATACATACAAATAAAAAGTAAAAAATAAAAATAGAGCTGAGGACGAAGCTCGGAAGGAGAACCCACCTAGGTTCAATCCCCAGTACAAAAAAAAAAAAGTTTAAATGAGAATGACTTTTCTGGGACCAGATTTCCGCATGCCTCTCTTTCTCTCTTTTGTTTTTCCCCCAGCGCTAGGGATTGAATGGAGGGCCTCCTCGAGCACGCTAAGCAAGTGCGCTGTCGCTGAGCTGCAGCCCTCGGCTCACATCTCCTTTGCAGGCTAACAGAGCCTAGAAAAAAAAGATGTTATTGTTTGCCAATAGGGATTCCTAGAAATGTGTTCAATGAAGATTCCTTGAATCATGCAGCACAAATAAACCCTGTAATTATTTTCTCTTCCACAAAAAAATAAAGTTTTGTGGGCTCTCTGGGTCAGACCAAAGGCCACATAACTCAGATTTTAGTTTTTTTTCTCAGTACTGGTGACTGAATCCAGAGCCTTACATATGCTAGGCAAGCACTCTACCACTGAGCTACATCCCCAACCATAAAAGTTTCTATTTTCAGCCGGGTGTGGTGGCGCACGCTTGTAATCCCAGTGCTTGGGAGGTTGAGACTGGAGGATCCGGGTTCGTGGCCAGCCTCAGCTACTCAGTGAGGCCCTCTGCAATTCAGTGAGACCCTGTTTCAAAATAAAGAATAAAAAATACGGCCGGGGGTGTAGCTCGGAGGTAGAATGCCCCTGAGTTCAATCCCCAGTACAGCAAAAAAAAAGTTTTTATTTTCATTTTGAAAAAAAATTATTTTGAAAAATTTCACACTGGGCGTGGTGGCGCACACTTGTAATCCCAGTACTTGGGAGGCTGAGACAGGATCGCAGGTTCGCGGCCAGCCTCAGCTACTTGGTGAGGCCCTCCACAACTTAGTGACACCCTGTTTCAAAATAAAGAATAAAAAATAGGGCTGGGGGTGTAGCACAGAGGTAGAATGCCCCTGTGCTCAAGCCCCAGTACAAAAAAAAAAAGAAAAATTTCAGATTTAGAGAAAAGAGATTGCAAAACAGTTCCCGTATATTCCTTACTCTACTCCACATTGTTAACATCTTACCATGGCACATTTTTCAAGCTAGAAATTGACATCAGTATATTATTTTGTGTGTGTGTCTGTATGTGTGTGTGGTATTGGGGATTGAATCCAGAGGTTTTCTACCTTGAGCTACACCCCCAGCCCTATTTTTTGTTGTCGTTGTTTTTGAAAAAGGGTCTTGCTAGGTTGATGAGAGTCTCACTACTTGCTGAGGCTGTCCTTGAACCTGTGATCCTCCTGTCTCAGCCTCCCAAGTAATGGGATTACAGGCCTGCACAACCACACACAGCAACATCAGTATATTATTAACTAAATTCCAGACTTTGGATTTCGTCAGCTGTTTTGTTTTGGTGCTGAACACAACAAAGGCATTCTGCCTCCAAGCTACACCCCCATCCTATTTTATTTTTATTTTGAAACAGGGTCTCACTAGGTTGAGGAGAGTCTCACTACTTGCTGAGGCTGTCCTCCAACCTGTGATCCTCCTGTCTCAGCCTCCCAAGTACTGGGATTACAAGTATGTGCCTCCATGCCCGGATCTAGTTTTTATTTATTTATTTATTTATTTTTATTTTTTTGTGTGGTACTGGGGATTGAACCCAGGGGCACTCTACCTCCGAGCTACACCCCCAGCCCTACCTTTTATTCTTTATTTGGAAACAGGGTCTCACTAAGTTGCGGAGGGCCTCACTAAGTAGCTGAGGCTGGCCGCGAACCCGGATCCTCCGGTCTCAGCCTCCCGAGTACCGGGATTACAAGCGTGCGCCACCACGCCTGGCTGTGTCCTGGGTTTCTGTGTAAACATGACACCACCACTGCAACCAAAATCCAGCTACCAAAGTGGCATGACTACATGCAAAGCTTGGGGAGAGACACTCAGCAGCACACATTAAAGAATGTTTCTGCAATTCAGGTATAGTGGACAGACCCTCAAGAGCAAAGGAGCCCCGTGGTACATGCCTAAAATCCCAGTACTTGGGAGGCTGAGACAAGAGGATCACAGGTTCGAGGCCAGCCTCAGCAACACAGTGAGACTCTCATCAACCTAGTGAGACCCTGTTTCAAAATAAAAATAAAATAGGACTGGAGGGTGGTTAGTTCAGAAGTAGAATGCCCCTGGGACCAATCCAAACTACCAAAAAAGAAAGAAATCCTGATTCTGAAGGTATGAGTCAAGGTGGTTTTCTCAGTCTGGAAAACTCTAACATTAGCCCTGCCCCCCAGTACCACCAAGTCTGGGCCTCAAGGAAGGTGGATAAAAATACAGGACTCTAAGCCGGGCGTGGTGATACACGCCTGTAATCCCAGTACTTGGGAGGCTGAGACCGGAGGATCGCATGTTAGAGGACAGTCTCAGCAAGTAGTGAGATTCTCATCACCTAGCGAGACCCTGTTTCAAAATAAAAATAAAATAGGGCTGGCAGTGTAGCTCAGAGGTAGAATGCTCCTGGGTTCCATCACCGGCACCACTGAAACAAAACAAACAAAACAAATGCGGGGACAATGCAAGAGTGAGTACCTCAGGGAGAAACTGATGAAAAATTTTGGATGCATTTTTGCTCTCCAAAATCATTCCCAGCTCCAACTTTTTTTTTGAGGTACAGGGGATTGAATCCAGGGGCATTCTACTTCTGAGCTACACCCCCAGCCCTATTTTTTATTCTTTATTTTGAAGCAGGGGCTCACTAAGTTACGGAGGGCCTCACTAAGTAGCTGAGGCTGTCCTTGAACCTGCGATCCTCCTGTCTCAGCCTCCCAGGTACTGGGATTACAAGCGTGTGCCATCACGCCCGACTCAAGCGCCAACATTTATTAACTGCAGTTCTCTCCTTCTCATGTCCCTGAATCCCATCCCAGGAAAGAAAACCTTCCAGAAAGAGCCAAGTGGGAATCATTAGGCCCAGCCATCTGACAGGATCGCAGGCACTTGCATATCATTAGACTATTTAAATCTTTTTTTTTTTTTTTTGGTACTCATTAGACTATTTAGAAACAGGCGCCGAAGTTCTGAGGTTGCCATTCAGCGGGGTTATTTTGATACCCTGACAAGATATTTTTAGAGCACATGAAGCCCAAATTAAAACCTTGCTACAAAGGGGGAAAAAGAGTGAAATTAAATCAGGGCTCCATTAACTGGAAAACTACAGTAAATATCAGATAAGAGCAAAAAGAAAAAATACCAAACATTTTTTGAGCACTGTTTTGAGAGCAGTGGGAGGTGAGAGAGGCTGGTGGTCAGTGCGCTGGGCCAGCGGGCGGGCAAGGCCTCTCCCCGCAGCGGGTCCCGACAGACCCGAAGCCTGGGATTAGCTCAGCAGCAGCTTCCTGCCCTCAGCCCCAGAGCTGGCTGCAGGCTGCTGGAGGGGAGAAGCGCTTCCGCTTCACCGCAGCATGTGCGCTCCACCATCCCTCTGGTCTTCTGTTTGGTCCCTGGTTCCTTGGTTCGCACCTGGAATATGATCAGCGAGGCTTTAGACTTTCTTGCTTTCTTCCTCTGCCCATTTTCTTTCAAGACTAGCCCTAGGTAGGTGTGGTAGCGCACACCTGTAATCCCAGTACTTGGGAGGCTGAGACAACAGGATCACAGGTTGGAGGCCAATCTCAAAACCAGGCATGGTGACACACGCCTGTAATCCAAGTACTCGGGAGGCTGAGCCAGGAGGATCACAGGTTCGAGGACAGTCTCACAGCAATTAGTGAGACTCTCATCAACCTACTGAGACCCAGTTTCCAAATAAAAACAAAAGGGTTAGGGGTGTAGCTCAAAGGTAGAATGCCCCTGGGTTCAATCCCCAGTACCAAAAAAAAAAAAAAAAGAACTAGCCTGTTCCTGGTGTTTCTCAGTATCTCTATTTGAGGACTTCCATGACTGAGATGTAAAGGCCCTTCTAACCACAGAAGCCCTTAGATTAGACCTGTTAGCTCACGAGTTGCTAACATCTCTGGGGCTCCAGGGCTCTCTGATGAGTCAGTCCTTGCATACAAATGCTGGGTACAGTTTCAAAGATTTGTTGACTCCCTGAAGCCCAGCAGTGGATCCCAAGGAGTCTTTGTCAGAGGTAGGGATCCAGACCCTGGGGGCCTGGAGTGTTCAACTGGACAAGTGAAGAATTTGCAGTAAGATCACGAGGCCTCCTTTTGGCAATTCTACGGGATTTTTTTTTTTTTTTTGCGGTACTGGGGATTGAACCCAGGGGCATTTTACCTCCAAGCTACACCCCCAGCCCTATTTTTTATTCTTTATTTTGAAACAGGGTCTCGCTAAATTGCAGAGGGCCTCACTAAGTAGCTGAGGCTGGCCACGAACCCGGATCCTCTGGTCTCAGCCTCCCAAGTACTGGGATTACAAGCGTACACCACCATGCCCAGATTCTTTTGGCAATTCTAAATACCCTTGAGCCGGGCGTGGTGGCGCACGCTTGTAATCCCAATACTTGGGAGGCTGAGACCAGAGGATCTCAGGTTCACAGGCAGCCTCAGCTACTTAGTGAACCCTATTTCAAAATAAAAAATAGAGGGGGGGAATGGCACACACCTGTAATCCCAGTAGTTGGAAGACTAAGACAGGAGGATCACAGGTTCGAGGACAGCCTCAGCAAGTAGTGAGACTCTCATCAACCTAGCGAGGTCCTATTTCCAAATAAAAAACAAAATAAAATAGGGCAGGGGGTGTAGCTCAGAGGTACGATGCCCCTGGGCTCAATCCCAGTACCACACACCGGCTGTCACCACACCCGGCTGCAGCCTCTGCCACTTAAAGAGGCCCTCCATGACTTAGCGAGACCCTGTTTCAAAATAAAATAGGGCTGGGGGTGTAGCTCAGAGGCAGAATAGTCCTGGATTCAATCCCCAGTACTACAAAAAAAAAAAAAAGAAAGAAAAGAAAAAGGAAAGAAAGAGCAGGATGTGGGATGTGGTGGCGCGCTTGCAATCCCAGTACTTGGGAGGCTGAGATCGGACGATCCGGGTTCGCGGCCAGCCTCAGCTACTTAGTGAGACCAGGCTGGGGGTGTAGCTTGGAGGTAGAATGCCCCTGGGTTCAGTCCCCAGTACCGCAAAAAGAAAAAAAAAAACTCTCTTCTAGCCAGGCGGGGTGGCACATGTCTGTAATCCCAGTACTTTAAAGGCTGAAACAGGAGGATTGCAGGTTCAAGACCAGCCTCAGCAATTTAGCAAGACACTGTTTCCAAATAAAAAATAAAATAGGACTGGGGTGTAGGTCAGAGGTAGAATTCAATCTGAGTTCAATCCCCAGCACCACAAAAAATAAAATAAAATAGAAAATAGAAAAATAAAACAAGGAAAGAAAGGAAGAAAATGTTTCTGAGTCACTGTTTCATCCAGAGAGTTAGAGCAAGAGGGAGAGGGAGAGAGAGAGATTGGCAGATCTTTAAAGCTACAATGGGAGTCAGGCGTGGCAGCACAGGCTTGTAATCCCAGTACTTGGGAGACTGAGACAGGAGGATCCCAGGTTCATGGCCAGCCTCAGCTACTTTGTGAGACCCTCCACAATCTAGTGAGACCTTGTTTCAAAATAAAAAATAAAATAGGGCTGGGGGGTAGCTCGGAGGTAGAATGCCCCTGGGTTCAATCCCCAGTACCGCAAAAAAAAAAAAAAAAAAAAAACAAAAACCTGCAATGGGAAGCGGCAGGTGCTAAGAGTCATTTCCTATTTTCAGTTAGTTCAGAACATACAACACTTCCGTGAGTTCTATCACTGGACTGGAGGGGTGTGGTGACGCATGATGATTGCCAAACTGTTCTGTGCCATCAAGGAGCATGCCAGCTGGGCGTGGTGGCACACGGCTGTAATCTTAGTACTTGGAATCACAGGTTTGAAGCCAGCCTGAGCAACGTAGTGAGATCCTCAGCAACTTGGGGAGACCCTATTTAAAATTTAAAAAGATAAAGAGGCGGGCGTGATGGTGCACTCTTGTAATCCAGTACTTGGGAGGTTGAGACAGAAGGATCACAGGTTCTCAGCCAGCCTCAGCAATTTAGTGAGGCTCTCGGCAATTTAGCAAGACCTTGTTTCCAAATAAAAAATAAAATAGGGCAGGAGCTGTAGCTCAGAGGTAGAAGGCCCTGGGTTCAATCCCCAGTACCACACACACACACACACACACACACACACCATTGCAGGGGGGTGAGGCAGCATGGTATCATTTCTGGTAATGACTCTGTTGAATGAGTCGCCTGGCCCTGCAGAGCCATTCCGGCTGACTGATTGAATTTTGAACAGTGTCTCCGAAAGGCGCTGCGTTTGTGCTTCCTCTTAGTTAATGTTGTGTGTTGCACTATTATTCCTGGCTGCTGTTAGGCTCACTGTCTCTCGGGCTGCTCCCCGTGGTTGATAATAAAATCATTATGGGCACAGGGCAGCCTTCCAGAGCCTAGGGCTCGCTGGAGGCTCTGGGCAAGAAAAGGAGGGGTTGAGTAGCGGGATGG
Organism: Glis glis; assembly: GCA_004027185.1. Taxonomy (NCBI): domain Eukaryota; kingdom Metazoa; phylum Chordata; class Mammalia; order Rodentia; family Gliridae; genus Glis; species Glis glis. Next base: position 8,820 of record PVJS01059554.1, read on the forward strand.
AACAGGCAGGGACCGCGAGGCTCTGCGCTTCTGACACTTATTTCCCTCTTCTGAATTGTAGATATTTGGCAATAAATATTTAGGTAGATAGAGATATACATACACACAAATTCATATGGACATACAAGTATCCGTAGGTAATATCCAGATAGCTAGATCCAGATCCAATTCCCTGTTTCTTTGCTTACTTTGTATTCGTCCAGTCTTCGTCCATATTCACGTCCACTTATGAGCTGTAGCCTACATACACTTCTGTGTTGTTTTTAAACTTAGTGTTACATAGTATAATGTTTTTTAAAATGTTATTTGTTCCAGCTATACCACTCCTGGGTATTTTTCCAAAAGGGTTGAAATCAGAGAACTACAGTAATACATGCATACCCATGTTCATAGCAGCACAATTCACAATAGCCACATTATGGAACCACCCTAGGTGTCCATCAACAGATGAATGGATTACAAAATTATGGAATATCCAAACAATGGAATTCTACTCAGCAATAAAGAAGAAAAAATTATGTCATTTGCAGGAAAATGGAAGGACCTGGAGAATATTACGTTAAGTGAGATTAGCCAGTCACAGAAAGTGAAGGGTCATAGCCGGGTGTGGTGGCGCACACTTGTAATCCCAGTACTTGGGAGGCTGAGACCGGAGGATCGGGGTTTGTGGCCAGCCTCAGCTACTTAATGAGGCCTCCGCAACTTCGTGAGACCTGGTTTCAAAATAAAGTATAAAAAATAGGGCCGGGGGTGTAGCTCAGAGGTCAAACGCCCCTGGGTTCAATCCCCGGTGCCGCAAAAAAAAAAAAAAAAGTGAAGGGTCATATGTTTTCTCTAATATGAGGAAGCTAGGGAGTAATCGGGATACCAGAGGGACTCCAGATAATGGAGGAGAAACCTCAGTGGAGCCAGGGAGGTGGTCTTGGGGACGGGGAGGGGGAAGAGTGAGGATCAATGAGGGAATTACCACCTTCGACTTTGTGTACATATGTGAAAATACCAATGTCAGTCTCAGTACCCTGTATGGGGAAGGGGGAGGGGAGGGAGCCAGGGCAGGGGGCAGCCACCAAGTGCTGTGTGCATGTATGTCACTGTCAACAGGATTTACATTATGGTGTGACACTATAATGCACCAATAAAAGTATATAAAAATTAAATAAATAAAATGTTATTTATTCCTTATGAGTAGTTTTTATTGTTGTTTGTTTTTTTCTGTGGTACTGGAGAATGGAACCCAGAGGCATTCTACCTCTGGGCTACCCTCCAGCCCTTTTTTATTTTTTGTTTGGAAACAGGGTCTCACTAGGTTGATGAGAGTCTCACTACTTGTTGAGGCTGTCCTCGAACCTGCGATTCTCCTGTCTCAGCCTCCCAAGTATTGGGATTACAGGTGTGTGCCACCATGCCTGGTTTGTGAGTAGTTTTTTTTTTGCTTTTTTTTTTGTGGTACCGGGGACTGAATGCAGGGGCGTTCTACCTCCGCGCTATGCCCCTGGCCCTATTTTTTATGCTTTATTTTGAGACCGGGTCTCACAAAGTTGCGGAGGGCCTCACTAAGGAGAGAGAGAGAGAGAGAGAGACAGGGAGAGAGACAGGGAGAGAGAGAGTGAGAGCCGAGGCTGGTCGCGAACCCAGATCCTCCAGTCTCCGCCTCCCAAAGTACTGGGATTACAAGTGTGCACCACCACACCCGGATTTATGAGTAGTTTTTAAAAACACCCTCATCCGGGCATGGTGGTGCACGCTTGTAATCCCAGTACTTGAGAGGCTGAGATCGGAGGATCCGGGTTCGCGGCCAGCCTCAGCTACTTAGTGAGGCCTGGGCTAGGGGTGTAGCTCGGAGGTAGAATGCCCCTGGGTTCAATCCTCAGTACCACAAAAATAAAACAAAAAAAAAACCCACTCTCTTCTAGCCAGGCGGGGTGGCACATGCCTGTAGTCCCAGTACTTTAAAGGCTGAGACAGGAGGATTGTAGGTTCGAGGCCAGCCTCAACAACTTAGTGAGACCCTGTTTCAAAATAAAAAATAAAATAGGACTGGGGTGTAGCTCAGAGGTAGAAGGCCCTCAGCTACAATCCCAGTTCCACAAAAGCACAAACAAACCTGGTGTGGTGGTGCACACTTGTAATCCTAGTACTTGGGAGGCTGAGACAGAAGAATCACAGGTTCGAGACCAGCTTCAGCAACTTAGGGAGACCCTGTTTCAAAAAAAAAAAATGAAATTGGGCTGGGGGTGTAGCTTGGAGGTAGAATATCTCTGAGTTCAATCCCCAATAACACACACACAAAAACAAACAAACAAACAAACAAAAACCACTCTTTTCTGAGCTGGGTATAGTGGCCCACACCTGTAATTCCAATACTTGGGAGACTGAAATTGGAGAATGGAAAGTTTTAGGCCAGCCTTGGGAACTTAGCATGACCCTCAGCAACTTAGTGACACCCTCTTTCAAAAGAAAAAGTAAGCTGGGCGTGGTGGCTCACGCTTGTAATCCCAGTACTTTGGGAGGCAGAGACCAGAGGATCCAGGTCTTTCTCTCTCTCTCTCTCCCTCTCCCTGTCTCTCTCTCTACCTAGTGAGGCCCTCCGCAACTTCGTGAGACCCGGTTCAAAATAAAGTATAAAAAAATAGGGCCGGGGGTATAGCGCGGAGGTAGAATGCCCCT
>PVJS01059555.1:0-11486 GCA_004027185.1 Glis glis
CTGTGCCTGGAAAAATGTACAAATTTTTATTTTCCCTTTTTCAGTCCTGGGGATTGAACTCAGGGCCTCATGAATGTTAGGCAAGCACTCTACCACTAAGCTGCACCCCCAGCCCCAAATGTGTAAACTTTAAATAAATTGGTTTTTGGTGACCAAAAACAAGGATGGGAACGCATGGAGCCAGTTGTATGGACACTGGGTAACTGGTGCGTGATTATGAGAAAAGGAGCATGTGGTTGACTGCCACTACTCAAGCATTACCATGGATTTGTAGTTCTAGCTAGCTCTTAAACACACTTATGAAGGGATGGAATATTTCAGCAATTTATTTTTTCCAAGCTCCAAATATTACTCCCAAAACAACATGGTTGAAAGTGTTTAATATATGGTAGAGTAGACATAGATTGAATGAAGTGCTTTTAGTACCTTGCTATTCAGAGTCAGCGGTCCTCAGGTCAGAAGTAGCTGTGTCATCTGTAGCCTGTTAGGATTATTACTAATGCAGGCTCTTACCCCCGCCCACACCTGAGATCCAGAATCTGTATTCTAACAAGATCTTCATATACATGCCATCTATCTATCTATCTATCTATCTATCATCTACCATCTATTTATTTTGTGGTGCTGGGAATTGAACCCAGGGGCATTCTATCTCCGAGATACACCCCCAGCCCTATTTTTAAATTTTTATTTTGAAACAGGGTCTCCCTTGATTGATGAGAGTCTCACTACTTGCTGAGGCTGTCCTTGAACCTGTGATCCTCCTGTCCCAGCCTTCCATGTGTGGTGGCGTATGCCTGTAATCCCAGTACTTGGGAGGCTGGGACAGGAAGATCACAGGTTCAAGGACAGCCTCAGCAAGTAGTGAGACTCTTATCAACCTAGCGAGACCCTGTTTCAAAATAAAAATTAAAAAGTAGGGCTGGGGGAGTAGCTTGGAGGTAGAATGCCCCTGGGTTAAATCCCAGGTACCCCTCCTCCCAAATCTAAACTACAATTACCTTATTGGCTATAATCAATTGAGGGAAGTAGAGAAGCACACATATTCCAGTGAATTAAATTTCTACTTGATTATGAATGTGAATGATGGATAATTATATCGATAGGTAATAATCTCCCCTTCTAATCAAGTATCTTTTCCTATCTGTATATATCCCCATACAGTAATTCACTTGAATGTGATACATACATTTAAAAACATGTGAATGTGGCTAGGTAGGCTTTCCTCTCCAGCTCTCATCCCCGTGCCCCAAAGGAGGACACGTTTCACTGTAGATCTTGATAATGTTTCCTATGCCTTTCAAATCTCCTCTGAAAATCCGTTATGATCTGGTACACTCTCCCTCTGTCATCTCGCTGCACACATGTTTGGGTGGCATATGGCAGATGGAAAAGAAAGACATGAGCCTGGGAAACTCATGGATGCCAGAGGATACACGAGGCACACAGGCAAATGGTCTAGCTTTGGTGTTTAGGTATTATTTACCTCTTTAATGGGGTTAAACAAATAGCTATAAATTATGATGGAGTTTTGCTAAATAGCAGAATATTCCATGGATGGCTATTCTCTAGCAGTGCTTCTTACCTAAGAAAGTCAGTATATTAACAGATAAATATTAAAACATTCTTTTTCCTAAATGGTATTAAATTTGGTTATATGGTTAAACATCCTTAGGTTGACATTTAGCACCCAAAACTAAAATGTTTAGTTTAAAAAGTCATTTGCTAGTCAGGCATAGGGGCACACACCTGTGATCCCAGTGCTTGGGAGACTGAGACAGGAAGATCACAGGTTTTGAGGCCAGCCTCAGCAATTTAGCAAAAGTCTGTTTCAAAATAAGAAATAAAAAGGGCTGGGGGTGTAACTTGGAGGTAGAATGCTCCTGAGTTCAATCCCTAGTACCGAAACAAAAACAAAAAACAAACAAACAAAAAAGAAATATGAACAATGATTTATGTAAATCAATAATATCACCACATTATTTATCAATAGTAAAATAAACCTAAGCCGGGCCTGGTGGCGCACGCTTGTAATCCCAGTACTTGGGAGGCGGAGACCGGAGGATCCAGGTTCTCGGCCAGCCTTAGCTACTTAACGAGGCCCTCTGCAACTTCGTGAGACCCGGTTTCAAAATAAAGTATAAAAAAATAGGGCCGGGGGTGTAGCTTGGAGGTAGAACGCCCCTGGGTTCAATCCCCAGTACCACACACACAAAAAAAAAACAAATAAAATGGAAAGATCTGGAGAACATTGTGTTAAGTGAGATTAGCCAATCACAAAAAAAGAAGGGACATATGTTTTCATTAATATGCGCAACCTAGAGAGTAGTGGGGACACAAAAGGGACTCCAATGACAACAGAGAACCCTCAGTGGTGCAAGGGAAGGGGTACAAGGGAAGGGGAAGGGCAAGAAAGAAGTGAATCTATGGAATTACTATCATAAACTATGTGTACATATGAGATTATACCAACATAATTCTCAGTGCTACATGTGGGGCGGGGAGACGGGGGGGGCACCAAGAGCTGTGTGCATGTATGTTAACACCAAACTGAAAATAAAATAAAATAAGCTACTTAAAAAAATAAAATAAACCTAAATCTTGAACTGTGGGAACATGAGTAAACATATTTTGGCATATTAATAATCAGTTTGATTAACTGGCAGCAGTTAGGTTAATATTTTTATAAAATTTTTAACACAGGAATTTTTTACTACATATCATGTTAGAAGAAAAATAGGATATTAAAAGTAAAATTGATAATGATGAAAACATATACATAAAAAATTTTAAGTTGTATGGAAACACATCAAAATGATCATATTTGGAATACTGAGTTGTAGGTGATTTTAATATTTTCTTTCTATATGGTCCAAAATCTTTTCAATGAACTTATGCCACTTTTATAATAAGGTAAAAAGTTTTAAAGGAGTATAAATTTAAAAATCTGGATTGTTTTAAGAGTGGTTTGCTTAAGAACAGGTGGATGGACAAAATGAACCTCTAATGTCCCTTCAGTTCTAAGGACCATCTGCCCAGTTCTATTAACCAGTAACCACAGAAAGAACTTAGATCTAATCAGTAAAGGCAGAAAGAAATAGGGCCTTTGTGAGTTCTGTCTGTATTCCTGTGCATATCTGCCACCTTAAACTAATGGAGCTATTTATTGAGTTCAAGCTGTCCCCAAGGAAGTCTGCCTTCTACTTAGCTTCTGTGAAAGTGTTGCTCACTTTTACAACTGGCTATTGAAATCAAAGCCTGCAGCTGGCCGGCCACCCACGCTATCACAGGGAACAAAAGTCCAGGTCCAATTTTCTCAAGAGCGGGCTGCTCCCATTTCTTGACTAAATTTGCATAAAAAAGAAGAGTTGTGAAATTGAAAAATCATTAAGTCAAACCATCATAAGTCAAGGACTACCTGTAATGCACACACAGCACATGATATGTGCACATTTTTTTTTTTCTGGAGGACTGATTACTTCTAAAGAGAGTGCTACACACTCTTTGGAGTTGGGGTTGGGCTTGACTTGTGTCACTAACTAGCTGTGTGACCGTGGACTAGTAACTTGACCATGCTAGCCTTTACTAAAACAATTGTAATTCTCAGGAAGAGGCTGTGGTCAATGAAATGAAATACACAAAGGCTTATCATAGTGTTTGGCATGAGAAATGCTCAGCAGATAAATAGGTGTTATTATCATTACTGATATAACATTGATTACCAGTTACTAAGCTTGCTCCAATTTAGGACTATTCATAACTGTCATATGTGCAAATTCAAATAAAATTATGAATTTGGATATATGAAAAATAAAAATGTTAAGAGAATAGGTCTCATTTTGTTCTCTAGCAACAACAAAGAAAGGCCCAAGGGAATCCTTCGGAAATGGTGGATATGCTAGTACCTTGACAGCGGTGATGGTTTTGTGGGTTCAAACATCTAATACCTACTCAAATTGTATGTTTTAAATAAGTTCAGGTTTTGCATATCAATTGCAAATCAATGCAATGTTTTTTTAAATAAAAATATAAAAAGAAGAAGACACCACCCAGGACAGTTCTATCTGCTTCTGCGAGAAACACATAAAATATGAAGACAAAACACATGGAGGGACTCATGGAATTGGGTGCCCTTGGGAAACGGACCCAGGCATCAGTTTATCTTTAAAATAGGAATCATAATGGCGCTCTCTGATGATCTGGCATAAAGTATGCAAGAACGTGGTTAGGAAACTACAATCTTGAAATATTGGTGGTTAGATGATCATGCTCACATTTCTTACATTATTCCTTTTCTACTTTTCTCTTTTTATTTTCTTTTTTGGTACTGAGGATCAAACCCTGGGGCCTTCTACCTCCAAGGTACACCACCCCCTTTTTTTAAAATTTTGAAACAGGGTCTCTCTAAGTTGCTGAGGGCCTCACTAAATTGCTGAAGCTGGTCTTAAACCTATGATCCTCCTGTCTCAGCCTCCCAAGTACTGGGATTACAGGTGCGCGCCACCATGCCCAGCTTCCTTTTCCATTTCAAGTGCAAGGTGAGGCTAGAGAGACAGTTAAGTGGCAGCAGTGCTACCTTGCCACCACTTGCCTTGGACTTCATGCCAGTTTGTTATGTGAGCTCAAAATGGACTGTAACTGGATGACCCAGTGGTATTTATTATCACCACTTAGAGTGAACCCATACTGCCATGGCACATTGAGCTAGCAAGCAGTGATGTCCTTGGCAGGAGCAGCACTTGCAGGAGGCCCTAGCTGAGGAGTGATGATGTTACTCTATCAGCGCACTGGGTGCTGCTCGTCATTCGTGCAATGGTGGCTGGGGAAACAACAGCAAGCAAACCAGTCGTTCACTAGTGATTTGGGGTAACAGCTTATCAGAGGCATAGGCTGAATACACACAATATGACTTTTCCAAAAATCAGTATTTATTTCTTTTTTTCAAAAAGACTATTATTTTTGTGAAAGATAAACTTTATTTTTCCTTGTCAAAATAGAAAAATATCCAGGTGGCTGGGCATGGTGGCACATGCCTCAAATCCTAGCTATTCAGGAGGCTGAGGCAGGAGGATCACAAGTTTGAGGCCAGCCTGGGCAACTTAGCAAGATCCTGTCTCAAAATTAAAATAAAAAAACTTTAAAAAGGACTGGGAATGTAGCTCAGTGGTAGGATGCTTGCCTAACATGTACAAGGTCCTGGGTTCAATCCCTGGTGCTGCAAAAACAAAAACAAAACCAATCCAGGTGTGAGTTCATCCTGCCATGTTATCTTTATTACTGAATTTATAGGTTAGTATTCCATTTCAAAATAGATATTATTGATGTATTTTATAAAAGGTAATATACTACTCTGGTTCTCTTTCTACTATACTGATTAAACCTTCCCTGACTCCCCACATGACACTATTTTATTATCTTCCCTATCCCCTACTCCCTGGAGCCTGTTGAACAGAGAAAAGTAAGCCGGGCGTGGTGGTGCACGCTTGTAATCCCAGTACTTTGGGAGGCAGAGACCGGAGGATACGGGTTCGCGGCCAGCCTCAGCTGTCTGTCTGTCTGTCTGTCTCTCTCTCTCTCTCTCTCTCTCTCTTTCTCTCTCTCTCTACTTAGTGAGTCCCTCTGCAACTTTGTGAGACCCGGTTTCAAGATAAAGTATAAAAAATAGGGCCGGGGGTGTAGTGCGGAGGTAGAACGCCCCTGGGTTCAATCTCCGGTACCGCAAAAAAAAAAAAAAGAAAAAAAAGAAAAGTAGGTAGACATCATGTATTTTGGACAGCCTTAAAAACCAAGCTACACTGTCCTGTGGGTAGTAGAATTTTGATCAAGAAAGGGAAGAACAGCAATGCTTGTATTATAGGAAAGTCACATTGGCAGCTATGTGGCCTGGGGGTTAGGAGACAAGTGAAGAAGCTATTATAATTCAGATGATAGCTAGGGATTTCTTCAACCAGGGCATTGGTAATGGAATGGGAGGAAGATTCAAGAAACACACAGGAGGTGAAATCAGCAGGTATGGGTTGGGTGTGAGGACAGCTGGATTTCTAGGTTGGGTGCCTGGCGACACACACAAAATAGCTTTCAGCATTTTCTATGTACAATCTAGTGGAGAAAAGAAACATAAAAACATTCAAGTGTAACTCACTACCAATGCCAATCTGCCAGGCATTATGCTAAATATTCTACATGTCCTAACTTGTTGATTCCTCCCATTGGTCCTGTGACATACTGTTATTATTGTCATTTTAAAGATGAGGAGACTAGGGATAGGTGAGAGTAAGTGATACGCTCCAGTTCACCCAACTGTTAAGGAGCGAACCCAAATTTGAACCTCCCAGGAAGGTTGATTGCAAGATCTCTGCTGTTTGGCACTTTTCAGTATTTACCCATAAATATTTTGAACAAAGTTAAAACAAGGAATAGTTATGTGTCTTAGTTTTGTTGCTATTGAGCATTTGAGAAGTTATCAATACCAATATCCACAACACGTTGTGGGAGGAGTTGGGGGTAAGCACACCAAGGGCTGTGAGTGTGCATGTTTCTATCACTCTGAACCTCATTATGATATATAAGTACAATGCACCAATAAAGTATACAAAAATAAATTAAAAATGTTTTGTGAGTGACCTTGAAAATAATTATATTTCTTTTTCTTAACTTTTCTCATTTATGTAGCTTTCCTTCTCATTTATCTGAATCCTTGTGTCATTATTGAAAGTAATCTAGTCAGAGGAAATACCTGCATCGGGGTCCTCCTCTAACTATATTTTGCCCTCCATGTGCCACAATCCCCAAATCCAATAAAGCAAAAAGAATGAAACCTAATTAAAGATAAAAACAGAGCAGTTTATTAATTTAAATGAAGAGCACCAGTTGCCACCCTGACCTCTTAATGTCTCGATTCTGACAGATGCAGTTCTAACTAACCAGGCTGTGACCCTTTGATGGAACTGCAGAGAATCATTAATGTGCCATATGGTTAGTTGGGCTCTGAGATGATCTCAATAGCCAGGCAGTCATGTTGTCCTCATGAGGAAGAGGTATGTGTGTGGTTTATTGCCATGGAATTGGTTTTGTTTCCTAGAACCGCTGTCATTTCACAGTCAACCTCTAATGGTGGAATTTTCCAGAGCTATTTCTTATCACTAGAAAACTTTAAAAGTCAGGAATAATTAAATAGAACATAAAAGCTATGGGAAACCTTTTAAATTGGTTGGTGGGAGTAGAGCTTTGTTTATCAAGGTCTGATAGACCTCCTCCCCATATAGTTTCAAGAATATATCCTCAATGCAATGGATATAGACTGCACTATCTATGAGGCTTGGATTCTAAACAAAGAGAAAGGTCATTTTCTAAATTAAGCCATGTCCAATTTTTATACAGAAGTTAAGTTGTGAGTGATTATTAGGTTTTGCACGAAATCAGTTTCATGAATTTATGCTCCTGCGTGTTCTGAGGTTAAGCCTGAAATTATTATAAACTGTATATATCACTAGGCCATTAGGATCCCTTCAATGAAATGCAAGATCTACTACTTGGAAGGTCTCTCTAGGTTGGCCTCCTAACTAGGCTTCCTAAATCTGTTTTCTGTTATCTGTCGGTTGATTGAGAAGATACCCATCAAGTTTGTTTTCTTTTCTCTACTTTGTAGGATTGGGTTTGGAAGCAGGCTCCCAAGGACAAAAGGCAAGGGGAGTTATGAAGGAGGATGAAATCAGGGACGCTTTGGAGAGGACATAGCAGAGATGGGGAGGGAGAGGCAAAGGAAAAAGATACAAAAAGCCCATTAAGGACAATGTGGAACTCTCCACAGTAATCCAGTAGTCACAAATGTGTTGAAAGTACAAGCAAAAATGTAAAGGGATGTGTATGTGTGGTGGTGGGGGGGGCGTGCTGGAGATTGAACCCAGGGGCATTCTACCTCTGACCTACATCCCCAGCCCCATTTTATTTTATTTATTTTTTTATATTTTGAAACAGATTCTCGCTAAGTTGCTGAGGCTGACCTTGAACCTGCAATCCTTCTGTGTCAACCTCCCAGTACTGGGATTACAGGCATGAGCCACCATGCTGGGCTGTAAGAGAATTTTTATTTTTATTTATTTATTTATTTATTTTGGTATGGGCGATTGAACCCAAGGGTGTTCTACCTCTGAGATACACCGCCAGCCCTTTGAAACAGGGTCTCACTAAATTGCAGAGGGCCTCATGAAGTTGCTGCGGCTGACCTCAAATCTGTGATCCTCTTCTCTCTCTCAGCCTCCCAAGTACTGGGATTACACACACTGCCACACCTGGCTATAAGGGGCTATTCTGATTTACAAAACACATGAGCAAACTATTTTCAAGCTTTTCAAATGAAGGACTTAGAAAATATATATTACTCTTATCAGCCTTCAGAATTTAATCATTTTATAGAATCTGAATTTCTTAAAAACTATAATGTAAGTTTTCACTAACTCAGACTACTTTTTCTTTTTAATTAATCCTGTCAATAAGATATCACTGTTTCTATCTAGTAACACCGCTTTACATCTAAACTCAGCATTAACTGTACATGGAAGCTCCTGTGCACATTGATGGCCTTTAGTTTTGAATGGAGCACCCCTTTAAATGGTTATTAGTTATTCCAAAAGCATGATTCCACTCTAGCCTAACAGCTTTTGATGTCCCACTAGAAGGACTGGGCATTTTCTTCCAATTAATAGGGCTGGCTTCTGTTTCTATGAATTAATCACCAATCCAACTATCTTGATCTTAACAGCATATTAGGAATGATTTACCAATAAAATAATAAGAAATTATATATTTAATAGAAAGAACGATCCACTTTTAATGTGAAAAATGTGTTATTGTTGATAATTCCTAGGGAAATTTTTGTTGTCATGGAAACTATTCTCAGCAGTCTTTTTTTTTTTTTGGTACTGGGGATTGAACCCAGGAGCATTCTATCCAAGCCCTTTTTATTTTTTATTTTGAAATAGGGTCTTGCTAGATTGCTGAGTGTCTCACTAAGTTGCTGAGGCTGACCTGAAACCTGTGCTCTCCCATCTCAGCCTCCCAAGTACTGGGATTACAGGTGTGAGCCACCAGACCTGGCTTTTAACAAAATCTTGCTTCATTCTTCTGTTTTGGAATTAAGGTGTTTAGATGATATGACCATAGATAGTGTCCTAGTTTTTATTGTGTTGCTATAGCAGAATACTACAGACTGGGCAATTTACAAAGGAAATTAATTTCTTATAGTTTTGGGGCCTGGGAGGTTCAGGCTAGGGGATCACATCTGGTGAGGGTTTTCTTGCTGCATTATCTTATGGTGGAAGGCAAAAGGGAGGGAGGGGAGAGAGAGAGCGAGCAAGTCAGCAAGAAGAGGCCAAACTCACTTCTAGAAGCCCACTCTTGCAATAACTAACCCACTCCCACAGTAAACATTAATCTCTTCTGCCCTCATGACCTGATCTCCTCCCATCATGCCCTGCCTCTCAACACTGTTGCACAGGCAACTCAGTCTCCAATACATGGACTTTAGGGCACACATTCAAACCATATCAGATAGGAATCAACTTCCTTTGAAGAAATTACTTATATTACATGTGGAAAACATGTAATAGCTGCTGAGTTAGGCTTCAAATAATTTTACATGATAAGTGATAAATACTCGTAATGATGATGGAAAGTACATTAATCATTAATGAGCAAAACTGACCACACATATGTCAAGTCTTAGCTTAGATGTTATTTCTTTAGGGAAAATTTTCCATTTATAATTTGTCATTGCATTTCACACTTCTCCATATTGTTCCTTGTAAAGTGAGATACCTGTGTCTTACTTAGTTTCATGTAACTGCTTATATTCCTAGCAATTAGGGCAGAGGCAGCCCATTCTAAGTGTTCAATAAATATTTGTTGAACACATAATACATGAAAACATGTAATATACAAAAATTTTGCATTTCGTATTATCTTGAAGTTGGATTTGCATGATTTATATTTTGCATCTACATATGCAGTAAATATTTATAATAATTCACATTCATTTAGTATAAAAATACCTTTTTTTGGCACTGGGGATTGAACCCAGGGGCGTTCTACCTCCAAACTACATCCCCAGCCCTTTTTCATTTTTTGTTTTGAAACAAGGTCTCACTAGGTTGCTGAGAGTCTTGCTATGATGCTGAAGCTGTCCTCAAAGCTGCAATCCTCCTGTCTCAGCCTCTCAAGTACTGGGATTACAGATATGTGCCACCCCAGTTAGTGCCTTACCTCATAATTCTATAGAATCATTTATTTTCAGATTTTGTGACAGCAAATTTTTATTTATTTAATAATTAGTTTTATATAATTAATTGTATTAAATGCATAATTGTTAAAACTTAATGAAACAATTAAATAAGTTAAAATTCAATGCACAATTTTTTCTTCCATTTTATCCATTGGCTTTTGAAAAATGAATTCAACTTCAATATTTGAAACATACATGGGAGTATTCCTCTATTATAGATAATTGCCTTTTTAAAATTTTTTTCTAATTTTATTGGTGAATTATAGTCTCACATCATAATGTAGTTCATAATGATAGTGACATAATGCACACAGCACTTGGTAGACTTCCCCCGGCTTCCTCTCCTTCCCCCCTTCCCTATACAGTGTATTGAGATCGACATTGGTATTCTCACATATGTACATAATGGTGATGGAAGTGATTCCTTCATTGATTCTCCACGTTCCCCCCCCCCCCGCCCCTAGACCACTTCTCTGGCTCCACTGGAATTTCTCCTCCATCATCTGGAGTCCTTCTTGTATCTAGGTTACTCCCTTCACTTTCTGTGACTGGCTGATCTCACTTAACATAATGTTCTCCAGGTCTATCCATTTTCCTGCAAATGACATTATTTTGTTCTTTATTGCTGAGTAGAATTCCATTGTGTGTATATCCCATAATTTTGTAATCCATTCATCTGTTGAAGGACACCTAGGTTGGTTCCATAATTTGGCCATTGTGAATTGTGCTGCTATAAAGATGGATATGCATATATTACTATAATTTTCTGATATCAGTCCCTTTGGAAAGATACTCAGGAGTGGTATAGCTGGATCATATGGTGGGTCCATTCCCAGTTTTCTGAGGAATCTCCACACTGATCTCCACAGTGGCTGCACTAATTTGCAATCCCACCAACAGTGTAGACGAGTTCCTATTTCCCCACATTCTCACCAGCATGTTTGACTCCTTGATGATTGCCATTCTGATTGGGATGAGATGGAATCTCAGTGTAGTTTTGATTTGCATCTTGCTGATGATGTTGAATGTTTTTTCATGTATTTATTGGCCATTTGTATCTCTTCTTTTGTGAAGTGTCTATTTAGTTCAATTGCCCATTTTTGATTAGGTTATTTGATTTTTTATTTAGTGTTAAGCCTTATAAGTTCTTTGTATATTCTTGATATTAGTCCTCTATCAGGGGGATAGCTGGCAAAGAGCTCCCTCT
>PVJS01059556.1:0-11485 GCA_004027185.1 Glis glis
TTGTATTTCTTATTTGGAAATAGGGTCTCACTAGGTTGCTGAGAGCCTCACTAAATTGCCGAGGCTGTCCTTGAACCTGCTATCCTCCAGTCTCAGCCTCCCAAGTACTATAATTACAAACGTGGGCCACCATGTATGGGTCTCCCCTGTGTTTTTTTTTTTTTTTTTTTTTTTTTTTTCGGTACTGGGGTTTGAACCCACGGGCATTCTACCTCCGAGCTACATCCCCAGCCCAATTTTTATTCTGAAACAGGGTCTGGGTCTCACTAAGTAGCTGAGGCTGACTGCGAACTGTGATCCTCCTGTCTCAGCCTCCCAAGTACTGGGATTACAAGCGTGCGCCACCAGGCCCGGCTTCCCCTGTCTTTTTTTTTTTTTTGCGGCACAGGGGATTGAACCCAGGGGTGTTTTACCTCCGAGCTACACCCCCGGCCCTATTTTTTATACTTTATTTTGAAACCGGGTCTCGCGAAGTTGCGGAGGGCCTCACGAAGTAGCTGAGGCTGGCCGCGAACCAGGATTCTCCAGTCTCCGCCTCCCAAGTACTGGTCCTCTGTCTTTTTAATACTGTTATTTCTCTTCCTGTTCTTCCACCCACTACAGAACACTTTTCAAGGAGACTACACTTCCCAGCATGCCCTGTTGCACTTTGATCCCTAGCGAGACCATAAAGGTGCGCCGCGGCGCGCCCAAGCCGGAAGACTATCGCTTCCCGGCATGCCGCGCGGCCCCCTGCATTAGCTTGGCGGCGCGGCCCGCGCGGTGCACCCCGGGCGCTGTAGTCGGCGGCGCGTTGCCCTGACGCCGGCCGGGCCGGGCGTGGGGGCCTGTGGGAGGTGGCGCGGCCTGGCCCAGCTGCGGGGCGGAGGCGGACTAGAGGCCTGCGGCTGCTGGGAGCGGCGGGGCCTGAGCGGGCGCCGGAGCCGAGCCGAGCCGGAGCGGGCGGCGAAGGCCGGCGTGGCGAGCAGCAACCATGTCGGTGTTCGGGAAGCTGTTCGGAGCTGGAGGGGGGAAGGCCGGCAAGGGCGGCCCGACCCCCCAGGAGGCCATCCAGCGGCTGCGGGACACGGAGGAGATGCTCAGCAAGAAGCAGGAGTTCCTGGAGAAGAAGATCGAGCAGGAGCTGACTGCCGCCAAGAAACACGGCACCAAAAACAAGCGCGGTGAGGCGGCCCGACCCCAGCAGCCTCCCAACTGGCTCCCCTCGGGCTCCCCAGGCCTGGACTCTGCTTTCGTCTGAGTCGTGCGGAGTCTGCCCCGACACTGGAATTCTGCCCCGCCAGACTTCCTTCCCTGCCTTTTCGGGTCTGGGATGCCTCCCGGTTTGACTCCCTTCAGTGTCTTCCTGAGCCCTAGAGTCTTCCGCCACCAGACTCATTCCACCCCTCCCTGCTCAGGCTCTCCCCATCCTGCCAGGCCCCTCAGAACCTGATCTCACAGCACTCTCCTCCGCTTTCATCCTGTTGTCTTCCGCCTTTTCCTCCTCCCTTCGGCCTCACCCACTTTCCCAGCTACTGCTTCTGACCCTGCTTCTGCTCATTTCTGCTCCCCGTCCTGACATTTATTTGCTTCCTGGTCCCACCCCTTCTCTCTCCCGAGCCCTCCTTGGAGTCGGTGAGCTACCCCGACCTCTTCCCACTCCTCTTTTCTCCTTGAAAAGTCCCCTTGATGGAGAGAAAAGAGGACTGGGAAAGAGGAGACCCCTTGGTTCCACTCTGTTCACTTGCTGAGTGCACTTGAACAAGTCGCTTCACCTTTGAGGCCTCAGATTCCCCATCGATCAGCTAGGATTTGTTCTCTCCGAGGCCTAAGATGTCTCACAGTTCGGTGATTCACTCTTTGTTGCCTCACAGCCTGGCCTTATCAGAGCTTCCCGTGTTGCAAGACTTTACCCTGTGACTCACCGCTTCCCCATCCCTCTTGAGCCAGAAATATGGACTCCATGCCTATTGGTCAGACTCCTCCCCACTCCCGGTTGTTGATCCTTGAGGCACCCTTACTTCCTGTTGTATGGCTTTCTAGGCAAGTGTATCTTAATTGAGATGAATGTGAAAAATGCTTTAATAACTGTAAAGCAACACTTTAAAAATGCTTGGTCATTTCTTGTTATGGTAATGTTAAGAGTGAATCAGTCTGACAGTCCTTCCCCTGAGAGGCAAGGGGTTTACTAGTCACACAAGCATTTAGAAGTCTACCAGGAAGTGTGCTGTGTGACCTTGAGCTAGTTAATTTACCCTTCTGAAAGGAAGATCATGGATTTACAGTGCCCAGCACATAGTAGGCGCTAAATAGATGTTTTCTTCATTTGAAAAGGTTGGCCTATCCTGCGAATGATGTTCTAATAATCAGCAAGCGTTCTGGAAATTCTTTCTGAGTGCCTAATACTATTCAGCTATCCTTCACAGAGGTGAACAAAACAGCCTCCATCATAATGGGGGAGAGACAGAAAGAGACAGGACAATAAATGAAGAAAATAGCCTTGGGTGTGGTGGGGTACAGCCCTGTAATCCTAGTATTTGGGACGCTGAGACAGGAGGATCACAGGGTCCAGGCTTGCCTCAGTAACTTACCAAGATCCTGCTTCAAAATAAGAAATATAAAGGGCTGGGATTGTAGCTCAGGGATAGAATACCCCTGAGTTCAGTCCCCAGTACCAAAAATGAAATAAGATAAATGAAGAAAATATTCATTTTGGGGATGGTGGTGATTAAGTACTAAACAAAAAAGATGGCTTGATACAGAGATTGGTAGGAGGGTGTCAGTTTTGATATAATGGTCAGGGAAGGCCTCTTTGAAAAATGTAAAGTTCAAACTGATCCTTGAGAAGGAACTAACTGTAAAGTCTGGGGGAGGAGCTTCAGGACAGGGAGAACAACATAGGAAAAGGCCCAGAAGTTGGCCAGATTTAAGAAACCAAAAGAAGACCTCTGTGTTGGAATGTGAATTCTAAGTATATGGAAAACTCTTGGAAGGTGCCCCAATCATTTATAGGAGTTTTTATTTTTTATTTTTTGGTACTGGGTATGGAACCCAGGGGTCTTCTACCTTTGGGCCACACCCCCAGACGTGTTTTATTTTTTATTTGGAAACAGGGTCTCACTAAGTTGCTGAGGCTGGCTTCTTTGAACCTGTGATCCTCTTGTCTCAGCCTCCCAAGTACTGGAATTACAAGCGTGCACCACCACACCTGGCATTTATAGAGTTTTAAAACATTGGCTTCTCTTTGGAGAGTGGGTGGGAGCCAGGAAGTCAGTGAGCAGGCAGTTGCAGGTGTTCATCTGTGGCCTGGACTCCAGTTGTAGCTGTGGAGATGGAGAGCAGGTCGGTATGTTGCTGCCTCTAGCTTTTTTTCCTCCGAGGACTCTCCCTCAATCAGGATCCTCTGTTATTCACTGGTGATAATTAGAGTTATGATTTTTTACCAATCTGCGTTTTGGAAAGCTGGCCACACTACAGGGTTGTGGGGAAAGGTGTCAGTTTATCTCCTGCCCATCCCAGGGGCAGCTGTCCTGTAGTTTCTGCAGTTGTACAGGTGATTGAATTGGCTTTCAGGAGGTTTGGAGAAAGGCTGCTGGCAGACAGTGGAGGACTGATCTCCCTTGTAATAGCTTTGCTCAAAGTAATCTTTTGTCTCTCTCTTTTTTGTCTATACTGGGGATTGAACCCAGGGCCTCTCACATGTTAGGCAAGTGCTCTACCACTACACTACATCCCCAGCCCTTTTTATTTTATTTTATTTTATTTTATTTTTTATTTATTTTTTTGCGGTACCGGGGATTGAATGCAGGGGTGTTCTACGTCCGCACTATGCCCCGGCCCTATTTTTTTATACTTTATTTTGAAACCGGGTCTCACGAAGTTGCAGAGGGCCTCAATAAGGAGAGAGAGAGAGAGAGAGCGCGAGCGCTGAGGCTGGCCGCGAACGGATCCTCCGGTCTCCGCCTCCCAAAGTACTGGGATTACAAGCATGCGCCACCATGCCCGGCCCTTTTTATTTTTTATTTTGAGACAGGGTCTTGCTAAGTTAACCAGGCTAGTCCCAAACTTGCCATCCTCCTGCCTCAGCCTCCTGAGTTGCTGGGATTACAGGCATGTGCCACCACACTTGGCTGTAGTCTGTCTTCTTGAGTTTGTCTGCGAGGACAGGAGCTGCTGTAAGCTGCCCTTCTTGTTATTGTCCTCTGGGAGAAAGGTCTTGTCTGTTTCCTGGGATGGTGCTGTGGTGTAACCATTACGACTTACGTGCCATTCATTTAGTCTGTGTACTGACCCGCCTCAAGCATCTGACATGAGAAGACACTGTCTGCCCTCCAGGAAGTCAGGATTGGAATTGTGGGGGTGGAGGAGGGTGAGGAATAATTATGGTCAGTGCTAAAGCATGAGTGTACATGGCTGAGGCTACAGAGGGGAGGTTCCTGTTGAGGGGAAAGAGAGCAGAGGGAGGAGAATGTGGTGGGTCATTGAGGAGTTTGGTGTGTTTTGGGAGGAGGGAGAGTGTCTCCTAGCTGGAGTCTAGGGTGGGACAGGAGATACATAACACTAGGGAGAGCAGGCCGTGGAGGGACAGGCCTGTATTCCCAGTACTTGGAGGTTGAGACAGGAGGATCACAGGTTCAAGACCAGCCTCAGCAATCTAGTGAGACTCTCAGCAACCTGGCGAGACCGTTTCAAACAAAAAATAAAATAGGGCTAGGGGTGTAGCTCAGAGGTAGAATGCCCCTGAGTTCAACCCCCAGTACCAAAAAAAAAAGTCATAACACTGGCCTTTAGACTGCCCTGGAGATGGTGGGGAGCCACTATCTGTCTTTTATTTATTTATTTTTTTGCGGTACCGGGGATTGAACGCAGGGGTGTTCTACCTCTGCGCTACACCCCCAGCCTTATTTTTTATACTTTATTTTGAAACCGGGTCTCATGAAGTTGCGGAGGTCCTCACTAAGTGTAGAGAGAGAGAGAGACGGGGAGAGAGAGAGAGAGAGAGAGCTGAGGCTGGCCGCGAACCCCGATCCTCCGGTCTCTGCCTCCCAAAGTACTGGGATTATAAGCGTGCGCCACCATGCCTGGCTTACTATCTGTCTTTTAAAGCAGAGAGTAATGTCCACTTGGATTTCTGAAAGTGCATTTGAGGAGCAGCATAAATAAAGGAGTGTAAACTGACCAGGGAAGGATCAAGGCAGAAACTCAGCAAGGGATGGATAGAATCTCATAGGCCAGGATTTGAGCTGTAGCTTCATTACTGGCTGTGTGCCTGGGGCAGGTTCCTCTGTGCTTCTGATTCCTCTTCTATAAATCAGGGTCCTAGTATCTGTCTTATAGGATTAAAATGTTATGTATGCAAACCTCTTAGCATAGTGCCCACCATATGTTAAGAGATCAGTAAATGCCGGCCATTATCATTACTACAGGGAGACTTGCAATTATTCATGTGGGAACAAAGGGCCTAGAGTAGAAGCACAGAAACCTGGAAGAGAAATAATACATGTCCGAGACTTTTAAAAGAGAATCAAAAGAGACTTGATAATTTATTGGAACCGTGGCAATAGATAGGATGTTTTCAAAGTTGGGAAACAGGAGGAGCAATACTTCATAATAGTATAGACCTTTGAAGTTTGTAAAACTCTTCTTTCTTTTTTTTTTTGTGCTATTGGAGATTGAACTCAGGGGCATTCTACCTCTGAGCTACACCCCCAGTCCTATTTTATTCTTTATTTTGAAACAGGGTCTCACTAAGTTGTGGAGGGCCTCACTAAATAGGTGAGGCTGGCCATGAACCTCTGATCCTCCTGTCTCAGCCTCCCAAGTGCTGGGATTACAAGCGTGCGCCACCACACCCGGCTGTAAAACTCTTTCATATGAATCTCACAGCATCTACTGAGACTGGCTCCATGAGGCAGGATGATTTGGTCATGTTCACCATTCTGTCCCCAGCACAGTGCCTGGCATATGGTTAATGATCAGTAGATATCTTTATGAATAAATGTTTGTTAAATGAATAAAAACAATCTTTCTTTTTTTTTTTTGTGGTACCGGGGATTGAATGCAGGGGTGTTCTACCTCCGCGCTACGCCCCCGGCCCTATTTTTTATACTTTATTTTGAAACTGGGTCTCACGAAGTTGCGGAGGGCCTCACTAGGTAGAGAGAGAGAGAGAGAGAGAGAGAGAGAGAGAGAAGAGAGAGAGACAGGGAGAGAGCAAGAGAGCTAAGGCTGGCCGCAAACCCGGATCCTCCGGTCTCCGCCTCCCAAAGTACTGGGATTACAAGCGTGCACCACCACGCCCGGCTGAATAAAAACAATCTTATGGGTATGTTCTCTTATTCCTGTTGTACAGAGAGAAAAATGAGGCTTAAGAGGGGATATAACTCTCTGGGCATGGTGGCACATGCTTGTAATCCCAGTACTTGGGAGGCTGATACAGGAGGATCGCAGGTTAGAAGCCAGCCTCAGCAACTTAGCGAGACCCTCAGAAACTTAGCAAGACCCTGTTTCAAAATAAAAAATTATAAAATAGGGCTGGGGGTGTAGCTCAGAGGTAGAATGCCCCTGGGTTCAATCCTTAGTACCAAAAAAAGGGGGGGGGAATGTAACTCGCCAGGCATGGTGGCACATGTTTGTAATCTCAGTATTTGGAAGGCTGAGACGAGAGGATTGCAGGTTGGAGCCCAGCCTCAGCAACTTAGCGAGACACTTGGCAACTTAGACCCTGTTTCAAACTAAAAAAAATAAAATAGGTCTGGGGGTGTAGTTCACAGGTAGAATGCCCCTGGGTTCCATCCTCAGTCAGTGTCTCTGTCTCTGTCTGTCTGTCTGTCTGTCTCTCTCTCCCTCTCCCTCTCTTTCTCGCACACGCATGCATGACTATAACTCAACTCAGAGACCAGTTCATCTGGTGGCTGTGGGCATTTTGTGTTCTATTTCCTTCCATGAACTTTAGAGGCATCATCTTTGCCTTTGGTATTGCTAAGTTCATTAAATGCTCCACCTATGCAAGGCGTGGTGCTCAGTGGGAGAAAAAGAAGCTAGACAGGACCAAGCCCTGTCTTGCAGAGTCCATAGCCAAATGTGGATGCTATGTTGGTGGTTGGTGGTACACACATTGGAAAGATGATAAACTACCCCATGGCACAAACCTCAGAAGCTTGACTGGATTATTTGTAATGTGTTGTAGGCAGTGGTTTCAGTTAGAGGCCTAAAACAAAATTTGGATTGCATGTTTTATTCCAAATTTCTTTTCCTTTCTTTTAGTAATGTATTTATTCCCAAGCATGTGGCCGGCTGTGTCCTAGGTGCCAGCTCAGTGCTGAGAATACAGGGATGGAGTGGACATGGTCCCTGCCATCCAAGAGACTTAAATGTCATCACTTATGAAATAATATTCTCATGTGAGGATAACATAATATATGAAAGACTGTGGCACGTTGTGGATATTGAGTATACTCTTCTTTATTTTTCTGATAAAGTTATCATTGATCAGACTTCCATGGCTTAATTGTCAAAATGGAAAAGTTCTCACACTAAGACCTGGATGAAAACCAGGATCATGGGCTGTGTGAGTTGACAAGAATCACCCAAACTTTCGTCATGTTTTGGAACCTTTGTAAACAGTGCTATGTTGGTTTTCTACCTAAGAAACATAATCAGATATCAAAGATTCTTTTCTTTTTTTTGGGTGGTGGTGGGGTCAGTACTAGAGATGGAATCCAAGACCTCACACATTCTAGGCAAGCACTGAGCTACATTCCCCAACCCCTCCCCTGTTTTTTGGTGGTTGGGATTGAACCCAAGGGTATTCTACCTCCAAGCTCCAAGCTCCCAGTCCTTTTTATTTTTTCATTTTGCAACAGGGTCTTGCTGAATTGCTGAGGCTGGCCTCAAACCTGTGATCCTCCTATCTCAGCTCCCGAAGTACTAGGATAATAGGTGTGCACCACCATGCCTTGTTTTAATTTGATTTTGAGACGTGGTCTTACTAAATTGCTCAGGCTGGCCTCAAACTTGAAATCCTGCCACAGCCTCCCAAGTACCTGGAATTACAGGCGTGTACCACCACCACATGGGGTGGTGCCTGGCTAAAGAGTCTTTTCTTTGGCTTTTTTATTTTTTTGGTACTGGATATTGAACCTAGGGGCATTCTACCTTAGAGCTACACCCCCAGCCCTTTTTATTTTTTATTTTTTTGTTTTGAAACAGGGTCTCACTAAGTTGCTGAGAATCTCGCTAAGTTGCTGAGGCTGTTCTTGAACTTGTGATCCTCCTGTCTCAGCATCTCAAGTACTGGGCTTACATGCATGCTCCACCACACCCAGCTGAGGTATTTTCTTTTTTATTGGATATTAGTTAAGGAAATATCCGCCCTAGGAGGTTCAGATTTCCCTTCTTTTTCCAGTTTTAATAAAGAGGAAAACAATTTGTAGAAAGGATCATAATTTAGTTTAACATGAATTGTAAGGCGGTGGGAAATGGAGACTGGGTATCTTAATCAGCCTACATTGCTACATTTTTGTGTATTTATGGATGCAAATCAGTTTGTAGATTAATTTAGGTTCTGCTGGGAATGTCTGATGGATGCAGAGAGGCCAGGAACTCATGGGAAGTATATCCTCATTAAGTTCTGCTCATTGCTGAAACAAGGGTGGTATTCTCATATTTTAAAAAGTCACTCAAAGCCAGGCATGTTGGTACACACCTGTAATCCCAGTACCTGGGAGGCTGAGACAGGAGGATTGCAGGTTTGCAGCTAGCCTCAGCAAATTTATAGCCAGGCCCTCCTCAACTTAGTGAGACCCTATTTCAAAATAAAAAATAAAATAGGGCTTGGGGTTTAGCTCAGAGGTAGAATGCCCCTGGATTCAATCCCTAGTAACACACACACACACTCCCTCGAAACCATTAGTATATGAGAAGACATCTTAATAAGTTATATTTATAGTGAACATGGCCTTTTGGTTCTCTGGAATATCAGGATATCAGGTTGAAAACCACAGCATCTTAATGGTATACATGCCAGCAGGAGCTCCTGTCCCAGAAGCCCAGAGATGGAAAGCCTGAAAGCCACCCAGGGAACTGAGCAGTAGGAATTTCCCTTGGTGATGCTTAAGTTTCTTGTTTGAAGAAACAGTTGGCCAGATTGGGTTTGGTTTACTTCTTAAAACAGATGGAGTGTCAGAAAGGCCCTATGTGTTGGCTGTCCAAACATGCTGGTGCCTTTGATTCAAATGACAAAATCATTTCTTGCCCCATTTGGCAGGGAGATCAAATATTGTTAAGTGCCTACCAGAGTAGGTTTATAGTGTGATTTGAAATTCGAGATAGCTTTTGTTTGGGTGTTTAATCATGAGGACTTTTGAGCCAGCCTGTTGTGTTGGGGGAGGTCTTGAGTTGTCCAGAGTTGGGGTTCGGTGTGGGAAATGAGGTTCTAGAGCACAGCCTATGAAGATATGCACAGGCCACCAGTCTCTGAGACCAGAAGCTAGGATCTGCCTTGTTCCCAGTGGTCCATAGCCCTGCAGGGAGCCAGGGCCTGCTGGGAGGAGGGAAGGTCTATGAATCCTTGCTCCTCTTGCCCAGAATTGTTTTGTTCTGTGCCAGTCTTTACTGGGGGGGGGGTATTCTAAAACAACCACTTTAGATTGGTCATTTTGAGGATGGATGGCTATATTTGCAAGGAAAATTTGAGCACAGCAACAGGAAACAACAGACCTAGCCAGATGTAGTACTGGCCTGCTTTAAGGTGTTGGGCTTAAGTCAGCAGATATTTACTGCACTCCTTCTAGGAGGAGAGCAGCATAGTGGTGTAGGCAGAGGATTCCCAATTCGCATACAGCGTTACCACTCACTAGCAGTACCTTGCTGGTTACCATCTTTTTTTATTTTTATTTTTATTTTTTGTGGTACTGGAGATTGAAGCCAGAGACATTCTACCTTTGAGCTACACCCTGAGCTCTATTTTATTTATTTTATTTTTTTTTTGTGGTACCGGTAATTAAACTCAGGGGCATTCTACTTCTGAGCTATACCCTCAGCCCTATTTTATTTTTATTTTGAAACAGGATCTCGTTAGTTTGATGAGAGTCTCACTACTTGCTGAGGCTGTCCTCAAACCTGCGATCTTCCTGTCTCAGCCTCTTGAGTACTGGGATTACAGGTGTGTGCCACCACGCCCGGCTGGTTACCTTCTTTTGAGTTTCATTTTCCCATCTATAGAAAGGTAATACTACTACTTTCTTCGTAGGCTTCTTGTGAGGGCATAGAGTAAGTCAGTGTATGTGAAGTATCTAGCAGAGGGCCTGGCACCTCAGGGAGATGTGCCTTGGTTGCCTATGTATAGTTTTTTGCATAGTAAGGAAGGGTATAAAGATGGATAAGACCCTGTCTTCTCACAAGGACTCGTAGTTCAGCAAGGAAGACAGGTTCAAGTAACAATGATGAAAGGCAAACCATAGTAAATACACAAATGAAGTGTTAAAGGAAAACACAACAGGAAGAGATTAATTCTTCTTTGGAGTTGGCAGGTTCATCTCACCCAGCCACCCATCTAGGGTCCAGATTCCCTTTGCAGTGTTCCTGCCAAGTGATTAACCTCCAGTTGAACCCTCTACTGACAGGGTTTGTGTTAGGTCCTCGGTCCTTCCACTAGTCTGTCTTTGGGCAGCTCTGATTATGAAATCACCTTTCTTAGTTGACATGGAGATCTGTCTTCCTGGAGTGCCTGCCTTGGATACAGGTTGGGGTGGTAGCCCCGTAGGGAAGCAGCCTGGGCTGGTGGAAAGAATGTGGAGTCAGAGGCTTGGCAGATCCCAGCTCTGACACTAGACAACTGTGAACTGGAAAACCTTTTGCTAATTCTGCATCCTGGGGCCTCAGAGAACTGGTTCTGATCTCCCTTTGAGATGACAGATGGAGAAAGATGGTGTTTATGTCTCAAGCCTGCCTGTATTTCTCTAGGACAGACCTTTTCTGTTCCCTTGACTGTTGCCTGGTGTTTGTATTCTTTCCTTGTGACCCTCTTCTGGATGTGCTCCTGTTCATCAGTGTTGCTCTCAAGGTGTGTAGTGGGCAGAGCTAAGTACTCAAGAGTATTCCAGCCCAGATCTGAGTAGCACAGTTTAGAACATGCAGGGTCAAGCCGTTTGTTTAGGAATTAATTTGATTCTATGTGCTCTTTGGCCCTGATAATTCCCATATCACTGGAACAGATCCCTCCTCCCCATGAAAAGTAATCATTATTTCCTGTAGCCTTTCTGTAGTAAAGGAATCCCTAATGTTTAACCCTTACATTTGTTGTTGTTTCTGGGGTTTTTTTTGTGTTCTGGGGATGGAACCCAGGGCCTTATGAGCAGAGCATGTACTCTGCCACTGAGCTACATCCTCAGCCCCTTGTTCGGCCCTTCTTAGAGTCTTAGCTGAAGGATTGATTGATTGATTGATGTTAAATTAACGTGAGCAACTGACAGGCTTGATTCTCCCATTGCTGCTTTTTTTTTTT
>PVJS01059557.1:0-11482 GCA_004027185.1 Glis glis
AGGGGAAGGAAGGGAGGGAGGGAAGGGAGGGAGGGAGGGAGGGAGGGAAGAAGGAAAGGAAGGGAGGGAAGGGAGGGAGGGGAAAGAAGAAGAAAGGAGAGAGGAAGGGAGGGAAAGAAAGGAGATCAGTCTCATTTGTATACTTATTAATATATTAAATGTACATTCTAAAATATACTCAACAAGTAGCATAAGAAAATTTCAGAAAAAAAGATGTAAAAAATATTAACAGTTTGAACATTTTCCCCATCCTACATTCCTCCACAGATAATTCATTATCAAATCGCATGCCCACGCAGCCCCACGAAGCGCTAGGATCGTAGGGACGGCAGCGGCTCACTCACTCCGTCGCACAGTATATATTTATTGATTACTTGCCATTTGACTTCCCTTCGAATCAGGAGCATCCTCGATAAAATCCAGATTTAAAGCCACTGCCTGCACGTTCCCAGTGACAGAGAACTCTCCACCATTTTGACGCCGCTTTATGATTTCTGTTTTCATTTGCCCACAAATTCATTAAACAAAACTTTCATTCTGAGTCCCCATAAATAGCCCTGCTCGGGAGGCTGAGGCGGAAGGATCACAAGTTCAAGGTCAACCTGGGCAACTCAGTGAGACCCTGTCTCAAAATCAAATTAAAAAAAGGGCTGGGGACTGTAGCTTAGTGGTGGAGCACTCGCCTCACCTGTGTGAGGTCTTAGGTTCAATCTCAAATGCCACAAAAAAAAATTGGGGAGGCTGAGACAGGAGGATTGCAGGTTCGCGGCTGGCCTCAGCAACTGAGCAAAACCCTCATCGCCTGGCCAAAAAAGAAAAATTGTGTGTGGTACTGGGGATTAGACCCAGGGGCATTCTACCTCCAAGCTACACCCCCAGCCCTATTTTATTTTCTTATTTCGAAACAGGGTCTAAGTTGTTGAGGATCTTGCTAAGCTGCTAAAACTGGCCTCGCACCTGCGGTCCTCCTGTCTCAGCCTCCCAAGTACTGGAATTATAGGCGTGTGCCTCCGTACCCAGCTAAAAAAACTATTTTTAATTTAAAAAATAGCACTGCTCAACCCATGCATCCATCCATCCGTGCCAGAAAACTGGGGCTCGTTGTTCAATGCACCAACTGTTTCATTCTTCCCCCTAGTGGATCAGAACCTCTTAGGTTCTACCCCCCAAATGTTTCCTAGGTCTGTCTGCTTCTTTCTAGAACAAGCTTCCTCTCTTATCAGTCTCGCCACCTCCGATATCAGCCACTACCATCTCCAGATGTTTTATTCTCCAGTCTGCAGCCAATGTCATCTTTTAAGAATACAAATACACTCTCAGGAGACTATAAGCATACAAGACAGTGTTCGAGCTAAGGTCCTGAGGCCAGAGCGGGCAGGAACTTGCTATGGCCTCCTAGTTCATAAGGAGGGTCCTCCAAAGTCCTGCCTGCTCTGGGCTGCACACATCTTAGCAAACAGAGGACACAAACTGTCACAGAGAGGCCCTCAGGGCAGCCCGAGGTGCTTCTAAGCTGGGCTTGGGCCACGTCTGCCACAATGAACCAATTTTGTGTCTTCTAGGCCTGGTGAGTACAGACAGTCCCCAACTTGCAAGGGTTCCACTTAGAATTTTCCAACTTTAGCCGGGCATGGTGGCGCACGCTTGTAATCCCAGTACCTGGGAGGCTGAGACAGGAGGATCGCAGGTTCCCAGCCAGCCTCAGCTACTTAGTGAGGCCCTCCGCAACTTAGTGAGCCCCTGTTTCAAAATAAAGAATAAAAAATGGGGCTGAGGATGTAGCTTGGAGGTAGAATGCCCCCTGGGTTCAATCCCCAGTACCGCAAAAAAAAAAAAAAAAAGAATTTTCCAACTTTAGGATGGTGCCATTTATTTCATTTAGTAGAAGCCATCCTGTGAATTCTGAATCTGGATCTTTGCCCAGGCTGGTGAGATGCAGTCTGATCCTCTCTCTCTGCACTAGGAGGCGGCAGGGACGGAAGCTCCCGGTCAGCTCTGAGATCACAAGGGGAAACAACTCACACTACAGGCAGGTGCTGCGGCACTGGAACACGCGGCAGGTGGATGCAGGAAGTACATCTTCCACTCACCGCCTCTTGTCTTAGGATGGGTCTGCTGTCACGAAGTCCCGTCGCACAAGGAGCATCCGTCCCTGCTTCCTGAGAGTCACCTCCAGGGAAATGGTGACCCACGCCTTATACTGACACTTTTCATAGCGATTTTATTGAGATATGATTTGTGTGCTCTACAGCTCTTCCATCTCAGCTCTTAGCTACTTACAAAGTGGTGCAAAACACCCCTTACTACTTAATTCCAGAACATGGTCATCGCTCCCAAACAAAATCCCTATCCATTAGTCACTTCTAATGCCTCCTTCCCACAACTTCTGGCAGCCACTAATCTTTCTGTCTCTAGATTTTCGTATCCACAGACTTGCCTGTTGTGGCCATTTCGTATAGACAGACTCATATGATACGTGCCGCCCCCCTCACCTTCCTTCCACCAAGACAGACTATTTCATTGTAAGGGAAGAACTTTGGGGCCAGCCCTTGAGTCCCAACCATGCCAGCCCCTCACCGTGTGATCGGGCGCAGCCACGCTGCTCATCTCCCCTCCCCTGCTTTTGGCCCCCGTTTCTTCATCTCAAAACAGAGAGTCAAGACCATAAGCATGCCTATCTTTTGTGTGTGTGTGTGTGTGTGTGTGTGTGTGTGTGTGGTACTGGGGATTGAACCCAGGGGCATTCTACATCCGAGCTACACCCCCAGCCCTATTTTTTATTCTTTATTTTGAAACAGGGTCTCACTAAGTTGCGGAGGACCTCACTGAGTAGCTGAGGCTGGCTGCGAACCTGGATCCTCCGGTCTCAGCCTCCCAAGTACTGGGATTACTAGCGTGCACCACCACGCCTGGCAATAAGCATGCCCATCTTGATCAGGGCTCTGGAAAGGGGCTCTGTCAACTAGAAAGGACAGCGCCAACATGATAGGAGCTGCCCGGCACATCCAGCCAGGCTCCTGGCTCCCATCTCAGCTGTGACAGCTGTGGGAATTTGGATAAGGTCAGCTAACTTCTCCAAGTTTCTGTTTCTCATCTCTAAAATGAGTATCTGGGTATTGTGAAGATTGCATGAGATAAAGCTGTTGCTGGGGGTTAAATTGTTTCCCCCCGGAAAAATCCACATCCACGGAGAACTTCAGAATACGACCTTATTTGGGAATAGGGTCTTTGCAGAAGTAATAAAGTTAAAATGAGCTTATACCAGATTAAGGTGGGCCCTAGGTCCGAGGCTGGTGTCCTTATAAGGAGAGCGAAGGACACAGGGGGATGAAGAGAAGGCCACAGGAGAAGGAGACAGAGGCTGGAGTGCCGCCTCTGTGAGCCATGAAGCATGAAGGATGTCAAGGCCACCAGGAGCCAGGAGAGGAGAGGCATGGTTTCTCCTCAGAGCCTCCTGGAACCCTTGGCTCTGGACTTCTGTCCTCCTGTGTAGAGGATGCTTCCTAAGAAAGACTAGGATATGCCATCTCCCAGATACACACACACACACACACACACACACACGTACATACTGGGGATTGAATCCAGCAGCAGTCTCTCTTTGAGCTACACTGTTAGCCTTTTTTATTTTTATTTTTTATTTTGAAACAGGGCATCACTAAGTTGCTGAGGTTGACCTCAAACCTGAGATTCTCCTGTCTCAGCCTCCCCAGTACTAGGATTACAGGCATGCGCCGCCATGCCTGGCTTGCAGAATTTTAAGAGGTTTTGTCCATGTGAAGGACACTGAGACTTTTCCCAGGTCACACAGCATCTTCGGGGCCAGCCAAGGGCCCCATCACAGGGATCACAGACCTGGTGGCGCTGGGCTTAAACACTGTCTCTGCAGAGCCAGGACTGGCTGTCTGCGTCTCTGTCCCACCCCCTGCCTCCAGGCTGGGCTGACTCAGGAAGTCTTAGCCCAAAGAGGCCAGCTGGGGCCAGCACCCATCTCCAGACAGGCGGCCACCAGGCCCACTGGGCAGGAGGCTGTTTATAGACAATCCTGAAATGTGGCCAAAGATGAGGTTGCAAGCCCGCTCGGGAGGCCTGGTCCCATGCCAGGGGCCCCTCGTGGCTCCACAGCGGCCAGCAGCGTGCGTCTGTTTCCTCTCCAGTCCTGGCCCAGGCGGAGGACCATGGGTGGCCATCCTGTCTTGTGCAACAGCAAAAAACGATAAGGTCAGGGGTGGGACCAGCTCCTGCCGGCTCCAACCAGGGCCGGCTGCCTCACCACGCCATCTGTGCATTCCCAAACCCGGCATGGCGGCCGCTGCACGGAGGAGGAGCGGAGGCTCCCCGAGGGGGCGCAGAGAGAAGCCCAGGTCGCTCTGCTCAACCTGGCCTCCACGGCATTGCTCATGGCCTTCAGGGGGAGTCTGAGCCCTCCTCCTCCTCACTGTCATGGAGACAGAAGGGAACATCTGAGACTAATCACATCCTGCCCCAGGAGGTGCCCGAATTTGTCCCCTTTAACTCAGTCGTGCGTCATCTTCTACAGCTGCAGGCATCACCTTCCAAATTTTTAACCACTTTGGCGTCCTTACTTACTTCTGCAGGGTTCCCCAAAGTCTCACCCCAAAATAAAAAACACTCTGATTCCTGAGTAAATCAGTCTAGGAAGTGCACCTAGCACATCTTCTCCTCATGGGGCTTCACAATGCGCATATGCGTGTTAAAGGCCCTGAGAGGTCCTGCAGGAGAGAGGCCTGCTCCAGGGTCTCCCAGATTTGATCAGCACAGCATGGCGTGGTTCTTCACTGGCCGCTTCTTCATGTGCTCCACACCCAGCTCCTCCTTCTCTACCCCAGTTTAAATATTGGAGTTCCCCAGGCCTCAATATTAACCCTTTTTCTCATCTCTCTGCATGGTCCCTCTGACTACGCTCAGACAGAGTTATGGCTCTAAATACCATGTGTGATGGAGAGTTTCATGTGCCAGCTTGGCTGGCTTCCACACTCTGTTACTCAAAGGAACACAAATTTAGGGGTTGCTGCGGAGGGGCTTCATGGGGGTGATTAACACCACGCCATCAGCAGACGGTAAGTAAAGGGGTGACCCTTGGCAGAGGGGTGGGCCCCGTCCACAGTGGGACAAGTAGAGGGGCTGAGAGCAAACACCAAGGCTCCCAAAGAAGAATATTTGCCTCGAGACTACAGCCTCGGCCCCGGCCTGGGTTTCCAGCCTGCTGGACGACCCTTCAGATTTTAAACTTGTCAGCCCTGCCATACCATGAGTTAAAGTCTTAAAATAACTCTCAAGCCAGGTGTGGTGGTGCATGCCAGTACTTGAGAGGATGAGACAGGAGGATCACAGATTCGAGGCCAGCCTTAGCCAGTAACGAGACTTTTAGGAACCTAGCAAGACCCTATTTCAAAAACAAAAAAGTTTTAAAAAGGGCTGGGGTGTAGCTCACAGGAAGAAAGCCCCTGGGTTCTATCCCCAGTACCACACACACACACACATACACACGAAACCTCTCAAGATGATAGATAGATAGATAGACAGACAGACAGACAGACAGACAGATGATAGATAGATAGATAGATGATATATGACAGATATACAGAGACAGATAGATAATAGATATAAATAGACACAGAAGATATAGAGATAGATAGATAGATAGATAGATAGATAGATAGATAGATAGATGGATAGATGATAGGTGATAGAGAGACACAGAGATGCAGAGATGGAGACAGGCAGGTAGAGCTCCTATTGGCTGTTTCTCTGGGGAGCCTGACTGATAAGCATCATACCAGCCACTCTCAAATGCCAGCCCTCTTCACAGGCGTAGTCTCTGGTCCCAGTGTCGCTGGAGACCACCATGTAGGTATTTCACATACATCTAAAACTTAAGTCCAAACCAACTTCTTTGATCCTCTCTTTGAGAAACATGTTCTCTCTCCATCTTCCCCGACTCAGTAAACGGCCACCCCAGCTGCTGCAGCTGGAAGCTTGGAAACATCTCCGATATTCCCCCTTCTCCCTCCTCCTATGTACCACGCACCACCAAGCCCCCCCCCACCCCACTCTACCTGCAAACGGCATCTCAAATTCATCGACCCCGCGATCTCTCTGCCACACACGAGCCAGGGCAATCTTTCCAGACACTTGACAACCAACCTTGGCTTTTCTGGTGGGTGTGGCGCTATTCCACCCAGATCTGCCTCCGGATTGAAGAACTACTCCCCTCTCCCCCTGCCAGGACTGTTGCTACCATGGTCCTCACTGAAGGGTGCACCTCACCAAGGGGGCGCTGACCCCCAGTCCCCTTGCCCCTGACTCAGGCAGCTCTGCAGGTCACCCGCCATCAGAATTTTCACAGGTGTTGAGACTGTTTCCCTGTTCCCTTCTTCTTCCTTCCCTCCCCTTCACAGGCCCTGACCCCTCGCTCCTCCTGCAACCTGCAATGTCGTTGTACAAGGAAACTCCAAACTCCTTGAGCTGCTCTACCCGGCCCATCTAAGCTGACCTCTGCCCCTCTGCCCCTCCCCAGCTGGTCATGCAACTGCACCCCAAACCCCAGCCTGCACTCTGCTTCCTCAGTTCCTCCCGCATACCAAGCTGCGCCTGGACAGAGCCCCTCCTGCAATGCAACTGGCTTCTTTTCAAGCTCCTGGACTCCCTGCAAATCCTCCCGCCGCCTCCCTAACTTGTCAAGCACAAAGCCGCGCGCCTCCCTGATTCTTGGAACCCTGCATCCTATTCTGTTTCCTCCTCAAGCTCAGCAGTTACGGTGAGGTGTGTGTTTCTCTGCTTGTCTGTCTCAGTCTCATGCTGTAGCCCCCATGAGAACTGGGACAGGCGTGTGACCTCAAGTCTTCAAGAAGAGGTACGGTTAAACCGGGCGTGGTGGCACACGCTTGTAATCCCAGTACTTGGGAGGCTGAGACCGGAGGATCCAGGTTCGCGGCCAGCCTCAGCTACTTAGTGAGGCCCTCCGCAACTTCGTGAGACCCGGTTTCAAAATAAAGGATAAAAAATAGGGCCAGGGGTCTAGCTTGGAGGTAGAATGCCCCTGGGTTCAATCCCCAGTATCACAAAAAAAAAAAAAGAGGTACAGTTATCTTCAGCAATCCCAGTGCCCTGATACCTGTACCGGTATTGAAAACATTGCTCCAGTATTGATTTCAATAAAAATGTAAAAGGCAGTCAGAGTGTGGGTGCTGCCAGGCACTCAGACGGGGGAGGCGGCAACTTTGCCTGTTACACTTCAGAGCTCGCCCTCCCCTCTCTCCTTTGTCCTGATGATTAACCCATAGTAAGAATGTAGAGGCAATTAAAGCATTTAGCCCTAAAAATATATAGAAGCAACTAAAAGCCCTAAGGTCACAGTGACTCTGCCTGGTACATTTTAAAGCCATAAAGATAGCAAGGGCCTTATGCCTCGCTCTGAGAGATTACACATAGCTGCACTGGCTACAACTAGTGCCTCTGTTTACCTCCTATTCTTTGTGACCCGGTCCTAGTATGAGAAATGTAAACTCCATGGGTTACTTCAAAGCATCCATAGTTGATGGGCAACCAATACAACCTGATACAACAGAGGTAGAAACAAGGTAGATTATTATTATTTTTTTTTTTTTTGCGGTACCGGGGATTGAACCCAGGGGCGTTCTACCTCCGCGCCACGCCCCCGGCCCTATTTTTTATACTTTATTTTGAAACCGGGTCTCACGAAGTTGCGGAGGGCCTCACTAAGTAGAGAGAGAGAGAGAGAGAGAGAAAGAGAGAGACAGGGAGAGAGAGAGAAAGAGAGAGAGAGAGAAAGAGAGAGCCCGGCCCTTAAGGTACATTATTGACCCCTGCACTTAGTAAGTGCACTGTCCAGAGACAAGAAGGCACCACCTACCTAAGAAATAAGTTACCAGCCTGTTGTCTTGGTGACGCTGAGAAGAACACACCAATGTGAAAACTGTATTTAAGGGCCGGGGTTGGGCCGGGCGTGGTGGCGCACGCTTGTAATCCCAGTACTTTGGGAGGCGGAGACCAGAGGATCCGGGTTCGCGGCCAGCCTCAGCTCTTTCCCTGTCTGTCTGTCTCTCTCTGTCTCTGTCTCTCTCTCTCTCCTTAGTGAGGCCCTCCGCAACTTCGTGAGACCTGGTTTCAAAATAAAGGATAAAAAATAGGGCCGGGGGCGTAGCGCGGAGGTAGAACGCCCCTGGGTTCAATCCCAAAAAAAAAAAAAAAAAAGGGCCAGGGTTGGAGGGAGGAGGCAGAGGTCCATTTTCGGGCTCTCCAGCGTGTCTTCCTGGCATGCTGCTTTTCTTCTCTTCCCTTTCTATTTCCTACTGACTGTAATAAAAAAAAAAGTATTTAAGCTGCAACTGAGCTGCCTACTAGTTTTAATTTCCCGATTCAACCTATTTTGAATGGAGGAAAAGAGCCCACGGTGCTGCTACCACCATAACAGTACCCACAGCCCTGCAACTCAGTGACGCGTCTCTGCCAGAGGACCAACAGGATATAGGGTAAAGATAAGGACTTGTGGCGTCAACTTTGTAATGAGGTAATCCCATTCCATCTCTATTAAAGACATCATAAAGGAAAGTTAATTTTGTTCCAAGCCTGCAGACATGAGCCAACCAGGCATCGCGGCTGATGGAAGGATAATGTAAGAGCTTTACCATGTGGGCGCTTTTTGCAAAATACACAGAGAAAGGTCGCAGGACTGGGGAAAGGGACCTTAACATTTATACATTTGGAGCCCCCGTGGATATCTATACAGTGCAATATTAGCCTTGTTCAGGCTTACTTGATCCTCCCAGCAACTCCCAAAAGCAGGCAGGGCTAAAATGGGTGTGGAGGCTCACGCCTGTAATCCCAGTATTTAGGAGGGTGAGCCAAAAGGATCATAGGTTCGAGGACAGCCTCAGCAATTTAGTGAAACCCTCAGCAACTTAGCGAGACCCTGTTTCAAATTTTTAAAAAATTAAAAGGTCTGGGAGTGTAGCTCGGAGGTAGAACACCCCTAGGTTCAATCTTTTTTTTTTTTTTTTTTTTTTTGCGGTACCAGGGATTGAACCCAGGGGCGTTCTACCTCCGCACTACACCCCCAGCCCTATTTTTTATACTTTATTTTGAAACCATGTCTCACGAAGTTGCGGAGGGCCTCACTAAGGAGAGACAGAGAGAGACAGGGAGAGAGAGAGAGATAGAGAGGGAGCTGAGGCTGGCCGTGAAACCGGATCCTCCAGTCTCCACCTCCCAAAGTACTGGGATTACAAGCATGCACCACCACGCCTGGCCCTAGGTTCAATCTTTAGTACTGAAAAAAACAAAAATAAAAAAAGCTGGGTGTAGTGGAACACACCTGTAATCCCAGAAGTTGGGAGGCTAAGACAGGAGGATTGCAGGTTTGAGGCCAGCCTCAGCCCTGTTTCAAAATAAAAAAGGGCTATGGGTGTAGCATGGAGGTAGAATGCCCCTGGATTCAATCCCCAGTATCAAAATACATACACACATACATATATACATACATACATACATACATACATACATATAATAAATATAAATAAGTAGGCAGGGCTGGAGCCAGGATGCCCAGGTCTACTCCAGGAGGCCTTGGGGGTGGGCTGGCTCCCTCTCTGTGCACGCACTCTTTCAGCAACATTCCCTCTGGGCTGAAACTCTCTGCATAATCCTCTCCCTAACACCACACCAGGCATCCACACAGAACCTGCCCAAGGCTGAGGCCAAGCGGTCCTGATGGACAGAATGAGCAGTGGGGGTGTGGGCTTGACTCCGAGCTCCCAGCGAGCCTTCCACAGAGGCTGTGCGCTTGTGTGTGCTTATAACACACATGCTGGTCCTTCCACCTGCATTGCTTGTCTCGGCTTGCCTGGCTTCTAAACTCCTACTCATCCCTCAAAACCCAGTTCAAATATTCCACCACCATGCAGTCTTCCCAGACTCTGCATATGTGCCAGGGTTC
The DNA here is from genome assembly GCA_004027185.1 of Glis glis. Classification (NCBI taxonomy): domain Eukaryota; kingdom Metazoa; phylum Chordata; class Mammalia; order Rodentia; family Gliridae; genus Glis; species Glis glis. The sequence continues at coordinate 9,980 of PVJS01059557.1, forward strand.
TCCCGAGATATAGAGCCAATGGGAGATATAGATAATAGATAGAGATCGATTTGTTATAAGGAATTAGTGCACATGAGTATGGGGGTTAAGAAGTCCCACGATCGGCTATCTGTGAGCTGGACACCCAAGAGGGCTGGTGCTATAAATCCCAGCCTGTTTTAGTCATCTTTCCCATCACAATACCCAACAAGAACAACTTAGAGGAGGAAAGGCTTATTGAGGCTCACAGTTTTGGTACATATGGCCAGTTCCAAAACAAATGGCAGTGGTGTGGCAGGGCGCAGAGGCCGGAAGCGGAGAGGGCAAGAGGAGGAGACGAGGGACTGGCATAATCCCAAGGCCACGCCCCCAGTGGCCTGCCACCTCCAGCCACACCCTACCTGCCTAAATCACCATCCAATAAATCCATCCAGATTATTAGTCCATCGATGGATTCATCACTGATGAAATTCAGTCATTTCCCCTCTGAGCATTTCACATTGCCAACACGTGAGCCCTTCCAGGGGACGTTCTATGTCCAGCTGTAACACGGTCGGAGGGCTGAAGAAGAGAGATGTCTCAGCAGGACAGAGCGCGCGAATTATTTCCTCTTCCTTTCCATTCTATCAGTCTGCTGATCCAAATGTTAATCCGCTGCAGAAACCCTCATGGACACACTCAGAAATCACGTGACCTCAAACACTTGGGCACCCCAGGGCCCAGTCAAGTTGACACATGAAATTACCCATCACACTCTGCCTCGAGCCGAATCATTTCTTTCTGTCTCCATACTAGGACAGAGCCTGGGCACCTCAGTGCCACCTTGAGTCCCATAAACATTGTCACCACATCAGTCTGTCTTTGTCCTCAGCCAGACTGAGAGCTTCCTCAAGGGCACAGGGGGATGCCTCGATTGTCTCTGGACCTCTGTGCCCACACTGGGCCTGGCACCCACGAGGGATTCAGGATGAGTTTGTTGGCATAAGACAAACGGGTGATATTCTTATATAGAAATAAGTAGGTGTGAATTCTTTCAGCAAGTGCTTATTGAGTACCTACTGTGTACCAGCCCGGTTTGAGGAGCTGGGTCTATGACCTTAATCCAGAGAGATAAATCCTTTGCCTGGCAGAGTTCACCTGCTGTTGTAGAAGCAGGAAGAGCTGGGCATGGTGGTGCACACTTGTAATCCCAGGACTTGGGAGGCTGAGAAAGGAGGATCACAGGTTCACAGCCAGCCTCAGCTACTTAATGAGGCCCTCCACAACTTAGTGAGACCCTGTTTCAAAATAAAAGAATAAAATAGGGCCCGGCGTGGTGGTGCATGCTTGTAATCCCAGTAGTTGGGAGGCGGAGACCGGAGGATCCGGGTTCGCAGCCAGCCTCAGCTACTTAGTGAGGCCCTCCGCAACTTCGTGAGACCCGGTTTCAAAATAAAGGATAACAAATAGGGCTGGGGGTGTATCTCAGAGGTAGAACGCCCCTGGGTTCAATCCCCGGTACCGCAAAAAAAAAAAAGAATAAAA
>PVJS01059558.1:0-11485 GCA_004027185.1 Glis glis
AGCCAGCTTACACATAGCACCCCAACTGCTCTGCATGTGCTGACTGGACGTATAGAGGGATGGCTTGCTCTCTCCAGAGGTAATGTCAAATGGCAAAGAAGCAACCCTGGTGTCACAGTTTGCGGATTCCATTTTCCAGTTGAAGAGACAGAAACGCAGAGAGGTTAAATGGGTCATCCACCATGATCTGATGCACGTGGGAGGACTGTCAAGGGGCCGAGGCCTCCCTCATCCTCCAGCCAAATTCCTTGCCATTTGCTCTCTGCTGAGTATAGCATCATGCCAAGCAGTTCTCAGGGGTATGGTAGGCCAAGGGGAGTATAAGCAGACAAGAGAGATGATTCCTAGAAGAATCCCCCCTTTCAAGAGCAGTATGACTTGGCCATTGTTTTATGTATGTATTAATGTATGTATTTTATGGCACTGGGGTTTGAACCCAGGGGCATTCAACCTCTGAGCTACACCCCCTCAGCCCAATTTTATTAATGTTTTTTGTAACAGGGTCTCATTAGGTTGATTAGAGTCTCACTACTTGCTGAGGCTGTCCTCGAACCTTCCATCCTCCAGATGCAGTGACAGGCACCTGTAATCCAGTACTGGGAGACTGAGATAGGAGGATCACAGGTTCAAGACCAGCACCTAGTAATTTAGCAAGACCGTTTAAAAATTTAAAAATAACAAAAGGTCTGGGGGTGCAACTCAGTGGTAGAGTACTCCTGGGTTCAATCTCCAGTACCATGCACATAAAATAAAAAGAATTTTCAGAGGGGACGCCAAAGCCCAGGTCCCTGGATCTGTTGCAAATATCTCTAGCCATATGTTGGCTGTGCTTCCTATTCTTTTTAGTTTTGTGGAACTCATTGAAATTTTAATTTCATGGGACACATTGAAAAGTACTTTCAAGGCCCAAGGGCCCTTACTATCCCATGCCCCTCCCAGTCCCTTTGAAGGTTGTAGTGATCAGTATCTTGGTACATCAATTGAGTCACTTTGCTGTGAACCATGGGTACTATTTATATACTCCAGGCACCATTATCTGACTATAAATTTATAATCCAACATAGAGGCAAAAGGCTCTGTTGCATGAGTTTTTCATGAAATTTTGTTTTGTTTCGTAGTACTGAGGATTGAACCCAGGGCCTTGTACATGCTAGGCAAGCATTCTACCACTGAGCTATATCCCTGGCCCACATGAGTTCTTATGAAAGGATTAATGTAAGGTTTTAGCTTCTTAACAATTTGTGGCAGACAGTTGAACACTTAGATCTTTTACTACATTTGGGGTTTTGGGCCTGTTTTTTTCTATGTACATTGAAGTGTATAGATGAATAATTGCCACATACTTAATCTGACACTGTCATTTTTAGACCTGTTATTTTAAATGTCTAATCAATATGAATCCATTTGTCATTCTGTCCTACAAGCATGGATCATAATAAACTCATCCGTGATTCATGAGAATATAAAATATACTCTCAGGGGAATTTTATTTTAATTCAATGTTATTGGTCTTTTTAAATGAAACATTATCTGTTTTCTCTTCTGAACAGGGAGTTGATTGGTAACCGCTCATCAGAGGAGAAGCATAATAGTTTTCACATTTTTTCAGTCTTTGACAAAATTACGGGTACAAATTAGCCATGTCTGCATGATGACAAAACATCTGGATGAATAAAAAGGGGAATATGATATTGTTCAATGACTAGGCTGTTGGTCCAAGTAGTACTTGCCAACATCTGGGTGTTTGATGTGAGGGAGTTGACACTATTTCCTTTTCATCTGCATGTCGTGGCTTTGTATATATAGATGACTTCTCAACCAAAGACAATTTGGATGCCTCTTTTATGAGAGAATATAGGGAAGCAGCCAGACATCTAAAGTGGAAGTGGTGAGCCGGGTGTGGTGGCACAGGTCTGTAATACCAGTATTTGGAAGGCTGATACAGGAAGATTACAGGTGTGAGGCCAGCATGTGGTAACTTAGCAAGACCCTGTTTCAAAATAAAAATGAAATAGGGCTAGGGGTGTAGCTCAGAGGAAGAGTGTCCCTGGGTTGAATCCTCAGCACCACAAAAAATTAATAAATAAAATGGAAGGACAAAGGGAAATTTATGGCAGAATATATTACCCCAAATGGTTCTGCCACTGTCATAGAATTGTAGCCTGAGCAAAGGCCAAAGGTAGGAGTTTGCAAGCTTTCTACATTAAAGCAGTACTGGGAGGCTGCAACAGTGATGGAAAAAATTGTGGTTACTATAAAAAGCATAGAAAGGGGAAAGAGAAATCATCTGGAGTACAGCACTTATCAGAAAACTATTTAGTGTAGGTCAGTGCTTATTAATCCAGGCTCACCATAGGCTGAGCATGATGGTTGGGGACACAATGAGTTGCCCATGAATTCAGCAGTCTAGGGCCCACGTGGCAGTCACATGTACTTTTAATGCACTGTTCAATTGTAGCTCTGAATTGAGTTAGTGGACAGTCATGGCCTAGGTGCGAATGTGGAGAAAAATCAAACAAGGGGATTTCATTCTATAAAAGCAAACCCAGAAAAGCTCAGTAGACACACTGAAAAGCAGCCAGGAAGAGCAGAGCTTTCAGCACATCTTTTAAAACTGTAGATCAATAGAAAATAATCCAAAATTGTAGGAGGAAGTAAATGGGCAAAGAAAAAGGACTTCAAAATGATCATCTCCATCCCCCATCCCAGAGTAAACCTGGCACCTTTTGAAGTTACTCTGAATAACCATTGTTCCAGTTGACAAAATTGGGATTGAGAGAGGGGCAACTGGCTGCTCTTCACCACCACGACTGGCTCCAGAGTAAATAACTGTCAACAGTCATGAGAAAGTGGGGCACACTATAGATGAGGCTACAAGGGAGATACAAGAATCTTCTCTCTTGAAAGTCCTTATGGCCAAACCAATTTCACCTTTTTTTTTGGTACTGGGGATTGAACCCAGGGGCATTCTACCTCTGATCTATACCCCAGCCCTTTTTATTTTGAAACAGGGTCTCGCTAATTTGCTAAGGCTGACCTCCAACCTGAGATCCCTCTGTCTTAGCCTCCCAAGTACTGGGATTACAGGAGTGCACCACCACGCCTGGCCCAGTTTCACCTTCTTGATAAGGTTGTTGACTGGCTTAATCAGCTGCTTGGCTAGTGTGACCAGACTATTTAGTTCAATACATCTCAACACTTCCTGAAACTAGACATGATCTAAGAATTCAACAGAGCTATTTTTATTTGACTGTATGACAGCAGTGTGATTTCTATTCAGTCCTGTGCTTTTGGGGTCTACAGCACTGGGAGTCCTCTGAGACTCCCCAGACACATTCTGTTCACATAGATTCAAGATATACCTGAGATCTAATTACAAGATAAAAGATTTAAAACCTACTTCCTCCGCAGTTGCTACTTCTCAAGTACTTTAGTTAAAAGCATTACTGCTATTCATATTGTCATTCTTCTCCATAATCGAATAGGTAATCAAAGTTATTAGGATACAGACAGGCCCCAACTAAGGAGGGTTCAACTTGCAGTTTTTCCACTTTACAATGGTGAAAAGCAGTATGAATTCAGTAGAAACCATACTTTGCATTTTGGTCCTTTCCAAGCCTAGCAATATGTGCATGACACTCTCTCCTGATGCTGGGCAGTAGCAGGAAGTCACAGTATACTATGTTGCTAAGCTACAGTGTTTGGTAGAGTGGATGTATTCAATTCATTTTCCACTTGTCTTTTCAATTTATGATGAACTTAATGAGACATGCCCCCATCATAAGTTGAGGAACATCTATATTTCTGTGCCTTGTAGGGATCCAATAAGTGTTCATTGAATCTTAAGTCCCATCAGATTAAAACAATTGTTTAATACAGACATGTATTTATCTATATATCAATGTACATATTTTGTGGCATTCTGATATATGCAACTCATAATGTTTTTTTCATTAGTTCAAGTTTGTATTTTGTTCAGGCGCAAAGAAAAAGAAATAATGATTAATTGAGGGTATAAACACATTTTCAATATTTTGTAGCAAAGAAGCAAAGAAACAAGCTGACTCGGTGTCCTTGGTGAAACAAAACTTTCTGTGAGAGACAGGTATCAAATAAACACAGGATCTATCTGTGCTTCTCTGCCTGTTCTTTCAGGTTGAAATCATAGTCCACAATGACCTTTCTTTTTTTTTTTTCTTCCTCTCTTCCTTCTTTTTCCCCCCTTTCTTTCCAAACTTACAACCTAAGGCTTTCACCTTTCTTACTTTGAAGATTGAATACCCCTGAGGGCATGTTGAATTCTAGATTTTTTAAAAAAAATATGCTGCATGTGGCTTTTTTTTTTTCTTTCTGTCTCAGGCTACTGGTTGCCACCTCTTGGGAAGGAATGCTACATTTTTTTTTTTTTTGCGGTACCGGGGATTTAAGCCAGGGGCGTTTTACCTCAGAGCTATACCCCCGGCCCTATTGTTTATCCTTTATTTTGAAACCGGGTCTCACTAAGTTGCGGAGGGCCTTACTAAGTAGCTGACGCTGGCGGTGAACCTGGATCCTCCTGTCTCTGCCTCCCAAGTACTGGGATTACAAACATGTGCCACCAGGCCCAGCGGAATGCTACATTTTAATCTCACTCATCTTTATGAGAGCAAGTCAACTTGTAACAGAACTAAGAAGCACAAACAAGACAAAACCTCAGACCTCTGCCTCCCCAGTCCAGTGCTTATTTCCATTGTTACAAGCAGTCTCACCCACTGATATTAATATAATTTGGTATTCTGGACACTAAACCAATGAAAATTTCCTGAGCCATATTCTACAAAAAAAAAAAAAACTAGCCAGGAGTTTTTAAAGGATCCTTGATCAACAAAGTGTGAATATTCTGTATAAATAAATAACTGCATATTCTATCTTTCCATGGAGATTTGTAGATAATTATTAGTATTTTAAAGGCTCTGAGAAGTCTTGCAGTAAAGAGCTCTGTTCAATTCTATTTAATTCAAAATGTTCCAACTTCTTTGTGGATCTTTTTGTACTCACTGAATGCCTATTAACATCTTATGGGAGTTCCACAGTGCCTAATTTGGGAAATACTAGTAAAATGAATCAGGAGCATGTGAATCAACTGTAGCTACTATGCTTTGGACACTGCTTCAGGAGACATGATATCTCTATTACTGGAATCCACCTCTTCCGATTTCCTGGTGCGTCCATGCTCTCCCCACTGCATATAGCACATGCTTTCCTTATGGTCTTTTAAAATTCCAGTTGCTAACAGCTGCTCAGATCTCTGTAATTAGCTGTTCTTGCGACAACTATCTTGTTAATGTAAGATTACGGTTCCTAAAGTGTGCTCTGGACCAGTAGCATCAGCATCACCTCAGAACTTTTACAAATGTGAATTCTCAGCTGGGCATGGTGGTGCACGCTTGTAATCCCAGTACTTGGGAGGCTGAGACAGGAGGATCACAGGTTTGAGGCCAGCCTCAGCGACTTAGTGAGGCCCTATGCAATTTAGTGAGACCCTGTTTCAAAATAAAATAGGCCTGGGGGTATAGCTCAGAGGTAGAATACCCCTGGGTTCCATCCCCAGTACCAGGGAAAAAAAAAGAAATGTCAATTCTCAGGCCCCACTCACTTCAGACCTACTGAATCAGAAACTCTGAGATGGGCCCAGCATGGTGTGTTTTAGCAAGCCCTCCCATGTCTGATGCAACCTCAGGTTTAGGAATCATTGATCTAAGGAAAAGTTTTAAATCACTTTCTCTCCATCTTTCCTCCTACCACTCAAAACAGCCAAGCAAAGTATATCCCAGGAACATGTGCCTGCATAATAGCTCCCTTTCTTCCCTTCCCTCAGATCAAAATAAGGTTCCATTGGCAAACAAGTCACTCATTCTTTTCTATACTTAATTCAGGATGAAAAGTTTTGCAAAAATATGTAAAGATTATCTCTTTTTTTTGGTACTGGAGGTTGAACCCAGGGGCTTTATATCCCTGAGCTACATCCCCAGCTTTATTTTATTTTTTATTTTGAAATAGGGTCTCACTAAGTTGTTGAGGGACCTCCCTAAATTGCTGAGGCTAGCCTCAAACCTACAATCCTCCTGTCTCATTCTCCCAAGTATTGGGATTATAGACATGCAACACCGTGCCCAGCTAAGACTACCATTTTTTGAAATGCTTTTAATGGTACATTGTAGTCTCACATTATAATGTAATTCAGAGTGATAGTGACATACATGCACACAGCACTTGGTGATCCCCCCTCCCTCCTCACTCCCCCACTTATCCCATATGAGATACTGAGATTGGCATTGGTATTCTCACATATGTATATAATATTAATGGAAGTGTTTCCTTCATTAATTCTCCCTCTCCTCTCCCCTCCCCTAGACCACCTCTCTAACTCCACTGGGGTTTCTCCTCCATTATCTAAAGTCCCTTCATAAGATATGATTCTTCACTATCTTTTAAATAGCTCATCCACTCCAGGCAGCTTGGCTGATCAAATCATACAAAGCTGAGACTTTTTTGTGTGTGCATAGTACTGGGGATTGAACCCGAGGACATTCTACCTCTGAGCTACACCCCCAAGTCCTATTTTATTTTTTATTTTGAAAAAGGGTCTCACTAAGTCACTGAGGGTCTCGCTAAATTGCCGAGGCTGGCCTTGAACCTGCAATCCTCTTGTCTCAGCCTGTCAAGTACTGGGATTACAGGCATGTGCCGTGATGCCCAGTTAAGCTAAGACTTCTTAAAAATACCATATATATTTGTCTCTGGACAATAAATACATTTTAGCTTGGGTGTTTGGAAGGAAGGTTACACAGCGAGTTCTTCTTAATCTTACCTATCCATAAGCCAAAAAATATCTCCTGGGGGCCTATTCAATGCAAAACATCATGCTCCATGCTATGGGTTTTCATAGAAAAGCCTGATGTGGGCCCCTCCATACAGTGGGATGTTTTGATGTCATTTGAGAGATAATTATTATATCAAAAACTGTTCAACAGCACTAGCAGTGATTAGAAAGTATCAGAGGAATACTACTAAACAATATGCCAGAAAAGATATATTGCTGAAAGAACATTGAGTTGAGAAGTTAAAAAACAGGTTTTAGTTAAAAAGTTCAATAGCCAAGCCAGGCGTGGGGGCACATGCCTGTAATCCAAGTACTTGGGAAGCTGAGATAGGAGGATCGCAGTTTTGAGGCCAGCATCAGTAACTTAGTGAGGCCCTTGGTGAATTAGTGAGACCCTGTTTCAAAACATAAAATAAAATAGGGCTGAGACATAGCTCAGTTGTAGAATGCCCCGTGTTCAATCTCCAGTACAGAAAAAAAAATTTTTCAATAGCCCCATGTTCTTGGGAAAGTCACAGGCTTTATGGGGTTTATTGATACTCTGTAAATTAAGGTTAATAATACCACACATCCCCAAAGGCAGGGAATGAAAACAGATGCACTTCTGCATTCAGTTTTAAAATCTACTATTTTTTTTCTGGTACCGAAGATTAAACCCAGGGGCATTCTACTTCAGAGCTACACCCCCAGCCCTTTTAATTTTTATTGTTTATTTTTGAAACAGAGATTTGCTAAGTTGCTGAGCGGTTTTGCTAAATTGTAGAAGCTGGCCTTGAACTTGCTATCTTCTTGTTTCAGACTCCCAAGTACTGGGATTACAGGTGTGCACCACTGCTCCCAACTAGGACCTGTGATCCGAGGAGGTCTTAAATTGATAAATCTTTAGGTGCAAGCAGGAGCAAAATTGACCATGGTCTCAGAGTGCATGTTCCAGCCCAGGGTTGCCAGGTCTTGTGACATTTTTAGAGAAACTGGAAATGAATATTTCATGTGAAATTTGCCTGATACAATTTTTTGCAACTAATTCTAATTTTTTTAAATTGGGCCAAGCTAAATATGTCTGTGAGCCAGATGTGGCTTGTTACATTGCTAATTGGTAACCTCTGGACTAGACAAAAGCCACATAAGTCTTCATATGGAAGTGGAACTATGGAGATTTCTGTAGAGGTTGAAATGGAATGGTGGTATAAATTTAATCATCAAGATGCCTCATCTCAAAGAGTCAATATTTTTTCCTCTCCAAGCCTTTGTTTAGTATTACACGGGGATGGCTGCAGTCAATTATAGACTGCTTAGATCCCTCCTCCTCAAAGCTTTCCCTGACCACCTCAGCCCCAAGTGCTCTCTCCCTCCTTTGAGTTCCCATAGCAATTATTTTCCATGCAATTCATTTGGCAATTAATCACACAGTGCCTGGTGTCATCTTTTCTATTGTGGTCTTGAACTGCTATTTACACATGTTATAATTATTTAAGTTTCAACATTTTTGCATCTTCTCTCTCTTCTGAGTTAGTAAGCTCTTTGAGGACAGAAGCCAGATCTTATTCCCCACAGTGCCTGGCACAGAGCAGAATCTTGATCTGTTTTGGGTTTAATTTCAAAGGAGAGCAGTAGAGCAGGGCAGTGTACCTAAAGGTATCTCTTGACTGATTTTAGATCTCAGGCTTTCATAGTCTGCCCTCTTTATCAAATGTGACCTTATAAATTTCTATTTAATAACAACAGCTTCAAGAAAGTGAAAAGAAAACATACAAAATGATAGAAAATATTCACAAACATATATCTGATAAAGGACTTGTATCCAGAATACATAATGAGTAATTACAGTCCAAAAATAAAAAACAACTCAATTTTAAAAATAGGCAAAGGGTTTGAATAAACATTTCTCCAAAGAAGACATAAGAATTTCTATTAAGTGCATGTGAAAAATGCTCAACTTCACTAGCCATCAGAGAAATGAAAACCCAAACCACCCTCTAGGGTGGTTATAATAAAAAAACTAAAGAATACTAAAATGAAATAACAAGTATTGGTGAAGATGTGGAGAAATTGAAACCTTTATTCTGTCTACTGACAGGAAGGTAAAATGGTACAGTCTTACAGACTTGTGTGTGTGTTTTTGGGGGTGTTTTGTTTTCTTTTGTGGTACTGGAGATTGAACCCAGGGCCATTCTACCTCCGAGCTACACCCCCAACCCTTTTTTTGTTTTGTTTTGAAACAGAGTCTGGCTAGGTTTCTGAGAGTGTCACTGTGTTGCTGAGGCTTTTCTTCAACCTGTGATCCTCCTGTCTCAGCCTCCCAAGTACTGGGATTACAAGCATGCACCACCATGAATTTCCAGATGATCCAGCAATTACAGTTCTGGGTATATACTCAAGAAAATTGAAAACATATCTTCACACAAAACTTGTCAATGAATATTCACAGCATCATTATTAATCATAGCCAAAAATGGAAACAACCCAAATGTCAATCAACTTATGAATGGATGAACAAAATGTGATACAACCATACAGTGGTCTATCACTCAGCTATAAAAAGGAAGTTCCAGGACATACTGCAACATGGATGAAGTGTAAAAATGTTATGCTAAGGGAGAGAAGCTAATCACAAGAGACCACCTATTTTATGAGCCCATTTATATAAAATATCCAGAAGAAGCAACTTCGTAGTAATAGAATTTAGATTAGTAGATTACCTGGAACTAACAGAGTGTGGGAGGACTGCAGGGATGGGAATGGCTACCAATGGGTACAGGGTTCCTTTTTGGAGGGATGATGAAGTTCGATAATTAGATCATGGTGATGGTTGCACAAATCTATAAATAGCTAAAAGCCACTGAACCATACACTTCAAATGGGCAAATTTTATGGTTTTACGGTATGTGAATTATGTCTCTATAAAGCTGTCAAAATAAAAAATACTTGGCCAGCCATGGTGGTTCATGCCTGTAATCCCAGTACTTGGGAGATGAGACAGGAAGATCGCAGGTTCAAGGACAGCCTCAACAACTTAGTGAGACCCTATTTCAAAATAAAAATGGGGTTGGGGGGGTATAGCTCAGATGTAGAAAACTGGGAGATGATCCAAGATGGCGACAGAGTAAGGACCCCTAGATCAGCCTTCTTCTAACTCATCTCCAGGGCTCTGAACTGAGCAGCATTTCATATCCCATACTACCTTTGTGGGAGATGGGAACTAATATCTACAAGCCCACACTTTAACACACAGGCTGAAAAAAAAAGACAACCAATAGCCGCAGTCCTGCCTGTGGACCTAGTCCGCGGCCTGACAGGAAAATTTTGGAAGAACCAATAACCTATAATCAACAACCTGAAATTGACTTCACAGACATTGAGACCACTAGCAACAGAATTCCACAACCACGCGACGGCAGGATACCAAAGAACATTTGCAGCCACTTCCCCGGGGCCCTGCAGCTGCGGCGGTGGCATAGTCTTCCTCCTCCGCCAGCGATCGGGGCAGCGATTTGGAGGTGAACTCAGCACATTCATAAGCTACAGGTCATCCCAGAGGGATGGGACCCTGCAGCTGTAGTGGTGGCATAGCATGCCTACTCTGTCAGTGATCCATTGCAGCGATCTTAGAGCAGAGCTCACCTCGATCGTAAGTGAAGGGGCCACCCCAGCGGGAGATCGCCCTGTGCACCCACAGAGACGTGCGTGGCAAGGAAATTCACTCGAGCGGGTCTGAGACTTTGCAAATCACCTGTGAGGAGGTGGGGTGGGGGCTAATAGTGGACACAGCATAGAAACAAACAGGCAGACAGCTCCTGGAGACATTCAAGTGGAAGGGAAATACAGCTCACAGTTTGCAGAACCCATTGGTTCTCTAGGGACCAATACTGGGCACATAGCCTTGCTGACTGGGTTAAATAACTCAGCCTATCAAGGTACAGGGTGGAAAGCAATAAACTTGTGCCTGGCTCTGTCTGGGTGCTGGTAGCACCAACATCAAAGGCCAGAGAGGGCGCAAGTGACTGTATCCGCCAGAACAGCAGAGGTGTCTCTGGGCCTAAAGGAACTGAGCCTCCCAAGCCCCAGGCGTGGAACTGTACAACCTCCCCCTGCCAGACCCTGGTCCGTGGGTGGAGAGTGACGGCGGTGCCATCTGGCTCAGGCCACACCTGGGGGCCAAGAGGCCAGAGGCCCAGTAGGGCCCCACTTGATCATAGATGCAGGCTGGGAACTAGACTCTCTCTCTCTGCTAGCTGAGTTTATACTTGACATTCATGAATGCCAATGACTGTCAGAACCTCACATGATCTTAAAAAATGGATCAGGGGCAGTGTACCAGGGGCCACCAAAGCACAGGGATACAAGCCACAAGCTGAGAAAACAGAAATCGCCAGCTTTGCTGAGCCTAAGCTCACCGGTCACAGAGGCTGGAGATCAGTGCCCTGCAGTATCAAGGGCTCACAATCAGCAGAGCAGTGGCGGTGGTTGGGGGGGCATTAAATCCCCAACCAGTTGGCTGCAGGCTCTGAACAGAACATCATAGTCTCTAGCCCAGCGGAGTTTGGGCCTGGAGAGCACAGTGGCCAGCAGCAAATCAGAGACTCCTCTTTGCCTGCACAAAGAACTATACCTAGTTAAAGAGGC
>PVJS01059559.1:0-11485 GCA_004027185.1 Glis glis
TTCCTCCTCCTCCTCCTCCTCCTCCTTCTCCTCTTCCTCCTCTTCCTCCTCCTTCTTCCTTCTTCTTTCTCCTCCTTCTCCTTCTCCTTCTCCTCCTTCTCCTCCTCCTCCTCCTTCTTCTTCTTCTTCTTCTTCTTCTTCTTCTTGTACTGGGTGTTGAACCTAGGGGCATTCTACCTCCAAGCTACACCCCAGCCCTTTTGATTTTTTTATTTTGATACAAGGTTTCACTGAGTTGCTGAGACTGGCCTCTAGCCTTTAATCCTCTTGTCTCAGCCTCCCAAGTACTGAGATTATAGGTGTGCACCACCACACCTGGCTGGGATTGGACATTTCTTGATTCATTCTTTTTTTTTTTCCCATTTGCTTCCTCTTGTCTATCTTGTAAATAAAGGTAAATATGGGATTATTTCAGACCATTAATGGTTGGGCAGGAAGAACATGAATCAAGAGGCCAGGGAGAAGCGAAGGGGGAGGGGGCAAGCCAACTGTAGATTCTAGAGTCTTTGATGGGTTAAGAGAGGGGGAGAGAGCAGGTGAGGAGTGACTTGTTCTCCGTAAGCACTTGGGCATTATAGAATCCCAACAAAATCAAGCACAGCCCACACACTTTAAATGTACTCGTCGGTCCTTTCTCCTGGCTACTCAAACCCCAAGTTTGCACACTATGGTTTTGGCACCATTTGTCTTTGAGGAGCAGCAGCACAGTGAGTCATAGAATTTGAGGACACAGGGCCGGCCATCACCAATTCTTAATGCACTGTTGGGAAGGTTGGTTTTGTTTCTGAAAGATTCCACAGAGGCAGCCTGAGTTTCTAGAAGGAACTTGGGTCTGGTTCTCAAAAGAGCTGGATGCCCAGGTAGTTGGGGAAACTCCAGGACGTCAGAATGGCACATCTCCAAGCACAAGTTTTCTCCTGTATAAACTAAGCCCTGATTTTTTGTTTGTTTGGGTTTTTTTGGTACTGGGGATTGAACCCAAGGGCATTCTACCTCAGAGATACACCCCCAGCCCTATTTTTTTTATTTTGAAACAGGGTCTCACTGGGTTGCGGAAGGCCTCACAAGTTGCTGAGGCAGACTGCAAACCTGCGATCCTCCTGTCTCAGCCTCCCAAGTACTGGGATTACAAGCGTGCGCCGCCAGGCCCGGCTATAAGCTTTGTTTTGAGGAAGGAATGAGATAGTTGCTACCTATGAGCAGGATTTTTGGTGCCTGGCCAGTTGTTACTGTGACCTAGAAATCCCCTGGATTTTAGCTTCATGGTTACATCACAATACCAACTTCCAGCAGACCCGGCTCTCGTCTGTTTGTATCCGTATGAACTTGGGCGAGTCATTTCATTTCTCTGAGCTTTGGTTTTTTCATAGGTGAAACAGAAATGGGAATCCTAAGACACAATTAGTGGCTGTTTCAAGGATTATTGGGGATATCACATGCCAGGACTCAGCCATGTATTTGATACATAGCCGACCACCAATAAGTTCTATTATTTCTGTTATCGCATGTGTCTGGCTACATGTGTGGGCACATGTAGAGACACACGTGTCTGTTTCTAAGTTCCCTGGGCACAGGCTCTTTTTCTCTCATGCCTGAGCACAGAGGCCAGCGCCTGGCTCAAGGAAGGCGCTGATTAGATATTTGACAAAGGGACCTTAAATATTTGATCTCAAAGTCCCATCAATGCTAGCCGGACTCCTCACATTAACCAACCTACTATTTGCAGTTGTGTGTTTTTCTTTAAATCCAAATTGGAAAAAAAAATGAAGATAATTAAGGTATAATTATCAGACTTAACCAAGCACTTATTTATTGAGCGCCCTTGGTACCCGAGCGTGTGTGTTTTGTTTCTGATATTTGGTCTCATTTCAGAGCCCCGGTGTGAGGGACTTTGCCCGCGTCTCCTTTGAATAAGTGCCTGTCTTTGGCAGGCAGATTAAGCCGGGATTTTTCTTCCTATGTTTATTTTTGTTTCTAATAGTTCAGTGAATTATTCTTTTGCCCAGATCTTTACATATTCTTGGCCATCCCTTTCGCCTAAGTTTGCAGAGTTTTGTACTTAAAACTGAATAAACGTCTCTGTTGCGTGTGTGTGTGTATGTGTGTGTGTTACGAGGTCTTGCTAGATTGCATAAACAAACAAAAAAAAATCACAATTCCAGGTGCTGAATACTGTGCTGGCTTGGGCCTCGAGAGCCCTTTGTCCGGGTGTATTTACATAACGTATTCTCCACGTTGGGTTTCATTAAACCCACGGGTTTAATAATAAAATGTTTGGTCCTCTGCATTACCTACCAGTTCTCTTCTTGTGAATATTATTTCCCCACTCGAAGTGAATGCTAATTTCTTTTTCTTTTTTTTGGCACAGGTACTTGACGCTTTGGGGGCCTTTTAAGGTAGTTGTCAATACGCTTCCTGAATAGGTGACAGGAAAGAAATTCTGAGAAGTGGTTCCTTTGACTTACTGGAATAATAGAGAAGGCAAAATGGGAGCACTTGGTATATTTGGCTCTCTTTTATCAACACTTTTATGGCCCGGCATTGCTGTGGTTTCCGTAATGTTGTATATAAAACACGATTTAAGCGATCATGCAAGCCTCAGTCTTAGAAAATAAAAAGATATGAACTTGAACCCGAGCTTTTCTGTCAAGAGAATTACAACGTGTTTTAGCCCCAGGCTTCATTCGAGTTAAATTTACAATTATTTTCCCCTAACCAAACAACTAACAAAAACTCCCTTTAAGTTGAGATGTTAAACTTCATATGGATGCGCGCGCATAAACGCACGTCTCCGTTATCTATAATGTACGTTCTCATAGCCTTACATTAGACTTTTAAGGAATTTCCTTTTTGCTTTCAAATCATTGCACAAAATATCCGAGTAGACATCGTGTCAAAATAATCAGAACGTATTTAACACTCTCTCGAAAAATCCATTTAAGAATAAGAACGTGGTTTAGGGGTGATTTTCAGCCCGTAAATTGAAGTGTAAATATTCAAATTATTTTCATAAACTATTCAGTTCTGTGAGGCTTTTATGTTATCATACAGTGATTTTTTTGTATTTAAGTTTCCTAGCAGTTCTCTCTTTTTTAAGAGCCTCAAGTGTCCCATAAAAAGCAAATACTTGAATTTTCAGTTTCTAGATACTGCACATTTTTCCTTCTGCCCGCCTTATTTTTATAACAGTGATTTATAAAGACATTACTAAAGAAAAGGAAAGGAGGATTTTGAAGGGGATCGGCTATATAACACTGCTTAAAAATCTAGCTTCGAGGCTGAAGAGAGGGAGAAAAAAAATCCTGGCACTGTGTAGGGTGTGATCAGGGATCCAAGACCGTCGTCCTACCTTGAATCATGGTGTTCCAGAAACACTTACTGAGCCTGGTGGAGAAGGAGGGCACATACGAGTGCCGGATGCTATTTCCATGTCGGGGCCTGGGGGAGTGGTGGCGTGGGGGGAGCTGAGAGGCCAGCATGGACTGCTTGCTGTGACAGCCAGCCCCTGAACAGACACGGCTGGAAAGACAGCTATAAAAAGAAAATGGAAGGATGAGGTTCCGGAGATGTGTTCGAGATGGCTAGAGTCTGACTCCAGACAACATGCTAATCCAAGAAAGACAGGGATTCCAGAAATGCTGTTGTGTGAGAGCTATTGCTTGGTCCCCAATATCTAGTCTGTCCTTTCTTAGCGACAGAATTTACCAAGGGCGCATGATGTTTCAGAATAAAAATTCCACATCCTAAACCCGGCATGGTGGTGCACGCCTGTAATCCCGGTACTTGGGAGGCTGAGATAGAAGGATCACAGGTTCCTGGCCGCCAGCCTCAGCAACTTAGTGAGGTCCTCCTCAACTTAGGGAGACCGCTGTTCCAAAATAAAAAATTAAAAGGGCTGGGGTATAGCTCAGAGGTAGAATGCCCAGTACCACCAAAACCAAAAAACAAAAACAAAAAAAACCCACAAAACACAAAAAACCACATCCTAACTTAGAGAAAATGAGAAGTCTCCAGCAAGCTGGGCATGGTGGTGCAAGCCTGTAATCTCAGTACTTGGGAGGCTGAGACAGAAGGATCGCAGGTTTGAGGCCAGCCTGAGCAACTTAGTGGAATCCCATTTCAAAATTAAAGATAAAAAGGACTGGGATGCAGCTTGAAGGTAGAATGCCCCTAGGTTTAATCCCTAGTACGAAAAAAAAAATCCCCAGCCCATATAAGTTTCACCCAGAAATGGAAACTCAGCTATACACAATTAGTACCCTGCTAGGCAGCATTAGGCACTGGGCACCTGCTTTGAAGACAAAAGCCACTGTTACATGATCCTTGACCAGTAGAAACCTATAGTCTAATAGAGGAGGCACATGTAAAATAGTTCGGTATAAACCGGGCATGGTGGTACATGCCTGTAATCCCAGTACTTGGGAGGCTGAGACAGGAGGATCGCAGGTTTGAGCAACTTAGCGAGGCCCTCAGCAATTTAGTGAGACCCTGTTTCCAAATAAAAACTAAAATCAGTCTGGGGGTGTAGCTTGGAAGTAGAATGTCCCTGGGCTCAATCCCTAACACCACAAAAAAATAAATAAATAAATAAAGCTGGGCGTGGTGGCGCACACTGGTAATCCCAGTACTTGGGAGGCTGAGACAGGAGGATCACAGGTTCGTGGCCAGCCTCAGCTACTTAGGCCCTTTGCAACTTAGTGAGACCCTGTTTCAAAATAAAGAATAAAAAATAGGACTGGGGGTGTAGCTTGGAGGTAGAATGCCCCTGTGTTCAATCCCCAGGACCAAAAAAATTAAAAATTAAAAATTAAAAATTAAAAAAAGAGTTAGTATAATAAAGTGCGGAATACACAGTCATGGGGACATCTGCAATTCTGGCTGGAATGCCGAGGGGCAAGGGGTTCATTTTGCCCAGCTGTGCAAGACGTAGAGACAGATTCACAGAGGATCTGACGCCTGGGCATCAGTCGGAAGGCAGTTCCACGTTGTCAGGTCCCACTTGAGTTGCCGTAGGCCCCGAGCGCCTGGGCCGCAGCCCTTCCTCTAAGCTGCTCATGAAGGGCTCCATGGCTCTCCTCCGATGGTTGCAAGGCATCGGGTACGTCCACCGAGCAGAGAGGTGTTTTCTTAAACTGACCACGCATTGACCCGAGGCCGCCTTTGAGTCCGTCCCAGGTGCCCAGGGCTGTTTTTCCACCCCGGCATTTTTCCTTCGTGTAGACACAGCCCACGTCTGGATTAAGAACATGCTGCGTAAGACCGTTCATTTTTACCTCGTCCCTCCAAATGTGCAAACCGACAACCACAGATAGATCCCAGATGCTGTCCGCCGGCTCGCGCGAACCTTGAAGCGGGCCCTGCCAGCAGGCACACCTGCCAAGAAAAACGCTGTCCTCGAAATGTTCCTGGCCCCGCTCTCAAGAGGTGCCGACCGCGTGCTGGAACTGCTGACCTCCCTGAAAGAGAAGCCGGCAGCTGCGGCCTCCGGGGTGAATTCCCCCCGCGGGAGGACCCGATGAAAATAAAACAGAATCCGTCCACATCATACGGAGCCAGCCTGACACTCACAGCCCAGGAAGCGCTGGTTTCTAGGAGGGACCTTCCCAGAAGGGAGGTGACTTGGGCCCCTCCTGGATCCCAAATAGACAAGTTAAGACGCAGAGAGGCATTTGGAGGTCACCCGGTCCAGTCCCCTTGTCTGGAGGACAGATGGGAACTACATAAAGTCACCCAGGAGGTGAACATGCAGCAGGCTGAACTCTGCCCTGTCCCTCTGGGCGAGCCATCAGTCCAAGGAGCAGACTGTCTCCTGCCCTTGGCTGGGAGAACTGTGGGCACCAGACCCCCCCAGACTGGCTAAGACGTTCTGCAAGGCAGAAAGCTGGGTCGGGGAGCAGGGCTTGGGAGTCCAAGGCCTCAGATGTTCCGTGGGAGCACCTTCTCCCGCCGGACTCAGGCTCAACAGTATTTTCAGAGGTGAGATGTAGACCCACGGTGGCAGATAGGTTAGGTCAGGATGGGTGGAGGAAGGCACATGAACTGCTCCTTCAAAGCATAACTGGTCAGCCGGGTGTGGTGGCGCACGCTTGTAATCCCAGTACTTGGGAGGCTGAGACAGGAGGATCACAGGTTCGTGGCCAGCCTCAGCTACTTAGTGAAGCCCTCTGCGACTTAGTGAGACCCTGTTTCAAAATAAAGAATAAAAAATAGGGCTGGGGGTGGAGCTCGGAGGTAGAACACCCCCGGGTTCAATCCCCAATACCGCAAAAAAAATAAAAATAAAAAAGCATAACTGGTCAGGCAGAGGCCCTTGGAGAGATGATGTGGACATGTTTCTATGTGCTTTCTTCCTCCCTATCACCCCACCGGCCACCCTGCGGGCCTGGCAAATGCAGGGCCACCCCTGTGACCTTCAGTGCTGGAACCCAGAGCTTCAGCAGGTCTAACAGGACAATAACGTGATGGCAGGTGTGTTTCTGGGAGATTTCAATGCAGGTGTGTACAGGGCAGAGTCCAAGGAAGAAGAGGGTAGAGGCTAGGAGGTTGTGACAGTATCTTAGTTGAGGGACAGTGAGGTTCTACTCTCCCTTGACACAGTGGGTTTGTAGAAGAGGGATTGATGGAGCATGGATCGCAGAGATGAGTTGAGAAGCAACTGATTGGATGTGGATGGTAAGGAAACAGGCCATGGTGACTTGGAGTCACCAGGAGGATGGTGGTGCATGAGAGAAGCCAGGAAGGCAAGATTAGAAGCTGGAGTAGGGAACGACATACATTTCCTGGTTGACTTTGGAGGTTTGCTCCATATGCCTTCTGTGTCTTTGACCTGGGTCCCAATTCCTTGGACACTGCTCCACGTGGCTGTAGAGAGGGATCCATCCCTAGCAAGCATTCCCAGGGCTTGCCCTGCACGCCTGTGAACCTTCTGATGACCCCCCCAATCTACCCACACTTTGCATGATATTCCCAAGACAGATGAATGTCCATTCCTACGTAGCCATATCTTAGTACATAGATGAAAAATGCAAGAGGAGACGGCAGCAGGCTGTTGAAGGGTCTATTGAAAGCCCAGGCCAGTCTTGAATTTGAAGCTGCTGTCTGGGAAGACTTTCAGAACTTCTCAAATTCCTGGCTGGTAGACTCTGTGGGCAAGCGCCATAGGCTACGTAGGTTTTGGGCTGTGTCTCGGTTGTACTTTTTCCTCTTGGTTTGGAAACCTCACTCTAAGCAAGGAGAGATTTCTGACAACAGCTTAGCGATTATATATAATCTCCAGCAAATGGCTCCAATAGATCCACCATGAGTTAAGTAAGAAAAAGTAGGTGCTACTGTTGGAGGTATGTTTAGAGTATGGTTTTCGTCCATCACTGTCAGGCGCCTGTAAAATCCCAGGTTTCTGTAACTCTTTAACTTGAAGTAGTACAGGGTATCACATGCTAAGTTGCAGCCGAGAGCAGCAAGGAGTCTGTCCTACTCATGGTTGACTCTTGTAAAGATACCCTTTAGAGCATATTAATCCATTAGTAATCCATTCGCATTTTGAAATATGGTCATATGCTGCTTCGTACAATATGTACTAAACCTGGTCATGGAAAATTAAGTGGAAATATGGGTTTAAACGACAGGAAGTTTAGAGCAACTGCTCAATAATTCTTTCTCATCAGCCATCTCCACTCCTAGATTTAAAAAATAAAATGGAGCCGGGCGTGGTGGCGCAGGCTTATAATCCCAGTAGTTGGGAGGCAGAGACTGGAGGATCCGGGTTCGCGGCCAGCCTCAGCTACTTAGTGAGTCCCTCCGCAACTTCCTGAGACCCGGTTTCAAAATAAAGGATAAAAAATAGGGCCGGGGGTGTAGCTCGGAGGTAGAACGCCCCTGGGTTCAATCCCCAGTACCGCAAATAAATAAATAAATAAATAAATAAAATAGAATATAACAAGTTTCCATTAAGTGGGGCACACATAATTGGGGCTATAGCTCAGCTTGTCCAGCACGTGTGAGGCCCTGGGTTCCATCCCCAGCATTGCAAAAAAAAAGGGGGGGGCACACATATGGAATTGTTTTAGGGGATAGAGGAAGAAGAGCTTTTTTTTTGGTACTGGGGATTGAACCCAGGGGCATGCTACCTCTAAGCTATACCTCCAGCCCCCTTTTATTTTTTATTTTGAAATAGGATCTCACTGAGTTGCTGAGGGTCTTGCTAAGTTTCTGAGGCTGGCCTTGAACCTGTGATCCTCCTGTCTCAGCCTCGCAAGTACTGATATTATGGTTATGCGCCTCCAGACCCAGCCGGGGACTTTTAAATTTAATAGAATTTCAGTTTTACTAAAAAGTTATCAGAGTGGTCCAAGCTTCCTTCTCCACTAATTCACCAATACACCTGTATTTTTAAAAAATTTTTATTGGTGCATTGTGATCGTACATCATAATGAAGTTCAGAGTGATAGAGACACATGCACACAACATTCGGTGTGTGGTGTTCTTTTTGGGTTTTGTTTGTTTGTTTGTTTGTTTGTTTTTGTGGCACTGGGAATTGAACCCAGGGGCATTCTACCTCTGAGCTACACCCCCAGTCCAATTTTATTTTTATATTGAAACAGGGTCTCACTAGGTTAATGAGAGTCTCACTATTTGCTGAGGCTGGCCTCGAACCTGTGATCCTCCTGTCTCAGCCTCCCAAGTACTGGGATTACAAGCGTGCACTTAAAGTAGTTTAATATTAAAAGCAGTTTAATATTTGGCATAGTAAAGTAACTGTATTAAAGTAATTGGTTCATTCATTCATGCCATGGTGTTTATTGTGCCCTTACTATGGTCTAGTCGTTGGGGATATAACAATGAAGCAGATGGCTCTTGGTTCTTGTGTGGTCACATGATCAGCAAAAGATAAGAGTAAAATGCAAGTTAGAAGTGACACACGATGGTCAGTTATACTGAGTCAAGTGATAGAGAGGGACTGGGGGTGAGAGTAGGTTCATTTGAATTGGGGGTCGGGAAAGCCCTTAATGAACCGGAAGCTTGAATTACCAGGGGCAGCCAAGGGGTACTGGGGTCCGAGAGGTGCAAGCAGGGGGAACAGCAGATGCTAAACGCTGGTTTGGCACAGCTGAAAAACAGAAGGTTTAGGTTGAATTCTGATGATTTGGTGTAGGCAGTCACTGGGATCTTTTAGCCCAAGGTGAGAGATTTGGAATTTCCCAATGCGGATGGCAGCCACGGGAAGGTTGGAGGCAGAACAGTGACTCCATGGGACCTACCGCCATTTGAGTCAACTCTAAGTCTCATCCTTGTTGTTCTTGACAAACATAACTGGTATTATCAGAACGCACATGCATTCATGAAGCATCTTTTGTCTGTCTGATGGTGCACTGGGGGCTGGCTTTGGCGATGATAAGGGGCAGTACCTGGGGTGTGTTTTTGCCATCTTCTGTCATGAGTCCCCCCCCCCCAGATGACATACCATGACTCAGCAATTGCTGAGAACATTTTCTCAAATTTGCTTTTTGTGAGTTACTTTGAATCTTGATTCTCTCTTTGGCATCACCACTGGCAATGTACATCTCTTGGACATTGAAAATAGTTAAATGAGCTGGGCATGGTGACACATGCCTGTAATCCCAGTACTTGGGAGGCTGAGAGAGGAGGATCTGTGTTCGAGGCCAGCCTCAGCTACTTAGTGAGGCCCTCCGCAACTTAGTGAGACCCTGTTTCAAAATAAAGAATAAAAAATAGGGCTGGGGTGTAGCCTGGAGGTAGAACGCCCCTGGGTTTAATCCCCAGTACCGCAAAAAAAGAAAAAAATAGTTAAATGAGCCGGTCGTGGTGGCGCACACCTG
Source organism: Glis glis (assembly GCA_004027185.1). Classification (NCBI taxonomy): domain Eukaryota; kingdom Metazoa; phylum Chordata; class Mammalia; order Rodentia; family Gliridae; genus Glis; species Glis glis. The sequence goes on from PVJS01059559.1 coordinate 9,837, forward strand.
TAATCTCAGTACTTGGGAGGCTGAGACAGGAGGATAGCAGGTTCAAGGCCAGCCTCAGCAACTTAGTGAGGCCCTGTTTCAAAAATAAAAATCAAAAGGGCTGGGGGTGTAGCTCAGAGGTAGAATGTCCCTGGGTTTAATCCCCAATACCAAAAAAGAAAGAAAAGGAAAAGAAAATAGTTAAATGTCATTCCAAGTCTAGTCTAATGAATATAAGATAGGGGATATATTTTGAGTACAATTGGCATAAACAGGCTGATTTTTTTTATATGGCTTCTGAAATGGCTCAATTTGCTATTTTATCAAATTTTCCAATGATTCCATTACCAAAATCAAATATCAAAAAATCACCCACAGGATGGTTCTTGAAACACAAAAGTGTTTGGTCTTTGGGGGCACCCGTGTCTTCTGGGAAAACCTGTTTCTGAGTAACCCAGGCCCTCTTAAGTGACTCCTTCTATTCCTCAGATTCCACCCCTGGCCCCTTCAGCTCTCCTCTCTTCTCCCCTCCTTCATCAGGGTGGCATGGCCCTGATCTATCTGGCACAGAGGTACAGCTGCCGATTCGGATCTTTGTACCTACTTTTGCTGAGAGTTCCTTGTCTTATTAGAAAGACCCAAGGTGCCAGGCGTGGTGGCCCACGCTTGTAATCCCAGTACTTGGGAGGCTGAGACAGGAGGAGCACAGGTTCACAGCCAGCCTCAGCTACTTAGTGAGGCCTCCGCAACTTAGTGAGACCCTGTTTCCAAATAAAGAATAAAAAATAGGGCTGGGGATATAGCTCAGAGGCAGAATGCCCCTGGGTTCAATCCCTGGTACTGCCAAAAAAAAAAAAAGAAAGACCCAAGGTTACAGTTCAGCAGTCTCTACTCGCATAGGAAATTCATGGTTAGGCCACGGGATCTACATAACTGGAAAATTTAAATCTATTTATATTAAAAAAACACCACAGGCCTAAAGCTTTTAAAAATAAAATGACTTCCATCCCATTATACAAAAACACATTTGAGATGGTCGTCATTTTATTTGGGCCATGGTCTTCTGAGACTTGGGACAATACTATATTTTTTTTCTATCTTATGCAAATGTATGCAGATTTTAAAGTGTGCATGCATGTATTACACACTTTATAAATTCGAGTAATAGAAATGTTTGTGTGTATAAATAGATAGAATAAGGAGTATACATCTTGTATAAAATAACCTCTATGGTATTTGTTTACCCTGATTTTTTGATTTATGAGTCGCCATCGCTCACTATAGAAGAAGAAAAATAAATATGCAAAACACTGGTAGACTTTTAATGGGGTTACTTCCCATCTTAGCTCAGTGTTTCTCTACTGAAGCTGACCTTGAAATTGCTTTTTAAATACAAGTCAAAATATGCAAATTCCAGAGTATCGGGATGAGGATCCTGTGTTAAGAGTTTTGCAAATTCACATTTTTTGCATCCCTTCCATATTCTCTCCCGTCTTTTGTTGGCTTCTTAACCCACTTGTATCTGACTGGTGGGTTCTTGGGGTTTCTCAAGCGCACTCATTCCCGCTGAGGTTAAAATACCCCCAAACACGTGTGTGCGTGCACATTTTTCTTTCAATTTTTTTTAAGTTAACTTTTTGTTTTTCCTTTTTTTTTTTTTTTTTTTTTTG
>PVJS01059560.1:0-11487 GCA_004027185.1 Glis glis
AGGAGCGGTTGCTGGGGGCGTGGCAGCCATGTTGGAGGCGGGGCTTGGTGGCTAAGGAGCAGTCGATGGGGGCGTGGCAGCCATGTTGGAGGCGGGGCTTGGTTGCTAAGGAGCGGTTGCTGGGGCCGTGGCAGCCATGTTGGAGGCGGGGCTTGGTTGCTAAGGCGCGGTTGCTGGGGGCGTGTCCTTGGGATTCTCTCAGGCCCCTCCTCCCTGCTCTCTCTCTTGCTTCCTCCTCCATGATGTGAGCGCAGAGCCCTCGCTCTCTCCCTCTCTCTGCTTCCCGCCATCGCCGCCGCCGTGACCTGAGCTCCGCAGACCCGGCCTCGCATGGACTGAACCCCTGAAATCTCCAAAAAATGTGAGCAAAGAAATCTTCCTTCCTCCAAATTGTGTAGTGAGGCCTTTTGGATTATAGCAGTGAGAATTTTGACCGAGATAGACGGTTACATCTATACCAAATATGAGCAGATATAGTTTCCTTGACATTATTCTCCAAATGACACAGGGTGAAAGGTGCTCGCATAGCATTTGCATTGCATTAGGTCATATCGTTCCCAGCCCCACTTCATATTTTATTTTATTTTGAAGCAGGGTCTCACTGAGTAGCTGAGGGTCTCTTTGCTAAGTGGCTGAGGCTGGCCTCCAACCCGCGATCCTCCTTCCTCAGCCTCCCAAGTACTTGGTTGACAGGCGTGCGCCACCATGCCTGGATACCCTGATCTATTTCTTAAAAATACATAAAAGGACATCAATGAAATCATCAATAATTTTCTTTTTTAGTTAGGCTAGGTCGTATATCATTGCATTCCTTTTACATCTTGGGTTTATGTCGCCCGCCTCTAATCATTTTAATCTATCATTTTATTTTTTTTTTTTGCTGTACCGGGGATTGAACCCAGGGCATTCTACCTCCACCCTACACCCCCGGCCCTATTTTTTATACTTTATTTTGAAACCGGGTCTCATGAAGTTGTGGAGGGCCTCACTAAGCAGAGATAGAGAGAGAGAGAAGGAGAGAAAGAGAGAGAGACAGGGAGAGAGAGAGAGCTGAGGCTGGCCACGAACCCGGATCCTCCGGTCTCCGCCTCCCAAAGTACTGGGATTACAAGCGTGCGCCCCCACGCCCGGCTTTAATCTATCATTTTAAATAATAGATCCGCCTTCCATAGTGTATAAAACGAGACGGCTCCTGACAAATTGCTTCTCCATAAAGCATATTTCTATTAACATGGAATCTGGCTTTCGTCTTAAATATGAGCCGTAATGCTCTGTTCTGAATGTACGGTCTCCCATACATTAAACTGACACATCGTTCACACACGCAACTAATGTGGTTTTCTTTGCCCCAGTGAAATATAAATTGCAGGGAATTTCTGGCTCCACATGACAGATTGGATGAATAGGCATTGTTGTTTGTTTAGACTCAAAAAAAAATTGCATATCGTCTGGCCATAAATATAATGCTGCTTGATTTTGTATAATTACCAAAGAGTTTCCTAGCATGCCATTGGCATTTTCCTTTTGATTTAAAGACTGAAAGTTTAAAGGCTCTTCTATATTAAATTAACAAAATCCTTCTGAGTTAATTGTGTTAGAATTACGTATCCGGGCACTTTTTTTCTCTAGACTATGGATGTGATCATTTTACAAAGTCTGAGTGTGAAACACAATAAGAAATTTTATTTACCTCAGAGTAAAAGGAAAGAGTAAACTTTACCCTAATTAGTCATTAAAAATAGGATGGATAAAACGAACCTTGCACTACTTGGATATAAAATGGGTATAATTTCCTCCCGTCTCCTTCATTTCTTCCTTGTTCCAGTTGGTGCTTCTAAATTTTGGCTCCGTGGTCAAATAGCTTCAAGGAATATCTCCTAATTTACAAACAGCACGAACAATCATACCAACTCCAAAAAAAATGGTAGAAACAAGAAATTTGTCAAACCTACCCCAGTTTCTAAAGTCAGAATACTATAGTGATCTGTGAGTACCCATATTTATAGTAGCACAATTCCCAATATCCGAGTTACGGAAACAGCCTACATGGACGTCAACAGATGAAGGGATAAAGAAAATGTGGTATAGATACACAATGGAATATTACTCAGCCATGAAGAAGAACAAAAGTATGTCATTTGCAGGAAAATGGATGGAACTAGAGAACATGCTGCTCAGTGAGATCAGCCAGTCACGGAAAGTCAAGGGTGGTAGTATTCTCTCATGTATGGAAGGTAGAGAGAATAAAGAAATTATGGAAGGGACCTCATGAAAATGGAAGAGAAAATAGTTTGTCCTGGTCAACATGGTCACTACCATCATCCAAAACAACTGACCACACAACTTTAGAAGGAAGAATTATTTGCTCACAGTATTTTTTTGGAGATTTCGGGATTCAGTCCAAGCTAGGCCAGGTCTGCGGAGCTCAGGTCATGGCGGCGGCGGCGGGAAGCAGAGAGAGGGAGAGAGCGAGGGCTCTGTGCTCACATCATGGAGGAGGAAGCAAGAGAGAGAGAGAGCAGGGAGGAGGGGCCTGAGAGAATCCCAAGGCCATGCCCCCTAGCAACCGCTCCTTAGCAACAAGCCCCGCCCCCAACATGGCTGCCACACACCCAGCAACCGCTCCTTAGCAACCAAGCCCCGCTTCCAACATGGCTGCCATGCCCCAGCGACCGCTCCTTAGCAACCAAGCAAGAGAGAGTGAGGCCGCCAGCAAGCAAGGGGATTGACAGACACGAGCACAGTCCCCGAGGCCACAGCCCAGGGACCCGCCTGCTCCAGCCGCACCCCACCTGCCCAGGCCACCACCCAGCACGTCCACCACCATGGAGTCCTTCCACTGATGAGATGACGACCACCATGACTCAATGACATCCACCACCATGGACTCCATCCGCTGATGAGACGACGACCACTATGGCTCAGTGACGTCCACTCTCAACATGAATCCGTGAGCTCTTCAGGGGACGTTCTACAACTGACCATAAAACCATTAAAATAATACCATGTGCATATACAAAAGAGAAATAGAAAAGGCAAAGGAAAATCTACCAACACCCTCTCTTTGTTCTTAATTTCTCTCTGGAAAGTACGACACCTTCCGTTTAGGGATTAAGTCTGTGCTAGATATTGGAGAGCAATATATATATACATTGTATGTGTGTATGTGTGTTGTGATAGGTAGTGAACCCAGGGTTCATCCCTACCTCTGAGCTAAACACTATTTTATTTTATTTTATTTTATTTTATTTTATTTTATCTTATTTTATTTTATTTATTTACCTTGTGTTAATGGGGATTGAACCCAGGGTTATTCTCCCTCCAAGCTACAACCCTCAGCCCTTTTTATGTATTCATTTATTTATTGTTTTGAAACAGGGTCTCACTAGGTTGCTGAGAGTCTCGCTAAGTTGCTGAGGTTGGCCTCCAAACTGCGATCCTCCTATCCCAGTCTCCCAAGAACTGGGATGACAGGTGTGTGCCAACATGCTTGACTCGTTTTATTTTATTTTACCTTTTTAAATTTTGAAACAGGAACTCACTAAGTGGCTGAGGGTCTCTTTGCTAAGTAGCTGAGGCTGGCCTCCAACCTGCCAGCCTCCTGTCTCAGCCTCCCAAGGACTGGGATGACAGGCGTGCGCCACCACACCCAGCAGATTCATAGATATTTTTTAAAATTTTATTTATTGCCGGGCATGGAGGTGCACACTTGTAATCCCAGTACTTGGGAGGCTGAGACCAGAGGATCTGGGTTCGCGGCCAGCCTCAGCTACTTAGTGAGACCCTCAGCTACTCAGTGAGACCCTGTTTCCAAATAAAGAATAAAAAATAGGGCTGGGGGTGGTGTTCAGAGGAAGAATGCCCCTGGGTTCAATCCCCAGTATCACAAAAATAATAAAAAATAAAATAATAAAATAATATAAAAATAAAAATAGAAAATAGGGCTGGGGGTGTAGCTGGAGGTAGAATACCCCTGGGTTCAATCCCCAGTACCACAAAAAAAAAATTACTTATTATCATACTTATTATCCATGTCAATATGAATATTGACATATAAAAAACACTTTGTTTAGGTTTGAAAGGAGCGTGAAGGAGGATTTCTTATATGTAGGTTCCCCTGTATCAAGTTTCAAATGTTCCACTTTCTCATATTCATGCAACAGAATTTGTAAAGACCTAGAAAATATAGAAGTATAAATACCTTGAAAGGGCCGGGCGTGGTGGCGCACGCTTGTAATCCCAGTACTTGGGAGGCTGAGACCGAAGGATCCAGGTTCGTGGCCAGCCTCAGCTACTTAATGAGGCCCTCCGCAACTTCGTGAGACCCGGTTTCAAAATAAAGAATAAAAAATAGGGCTGGGGGTGTAGCTCAGAGGTAGAATGCCCCTGGGTTCAATCCCCGGTACCGCAAAAAAAAAATACTCATTATCATACTTATTATCCATGTCAATATGAATATTGACATATAAAAAACACTTCGTTTAGGTTTGAAAGGAGCGTGAAGGAGGATTTATTATTTGTAGGTTCTCCTCTATCGAGTTTCCAATGTTCCACTTTCTTACATTCATGCAACAGAATTTGTAAAGACCTAGAAAATACAGAAGTATAAATACCTAGAAAGGGCCGGGCGTGGTGGCGCACGCTTGTAATCCCAGTACTTGGGAGGCTGAGACAGGAGGATCCGGGTTCACAGCCAGCCTCAGCTACTTAGTAAAGAGACCCTCAGCCACCTAGTGAGACCATGTTTCAAAATAAAGAATGAAAAATAGGGCTGAGGGTGGAGCTCAGAGGTAGAACGCCCCTGGGTTCAATCCCCGGTACCGCAAAAAAAAAAAATACTCATTATCATACTTATTATCCATGTCAATATGAATATTGACATATAAAAAACAGAATCTATTCAGGTTTGAAAGGAGCGCGAAGGACGATTTATTATTTGTAGGTTCTCCTCTATCAAGTTTCCAATATCCTTTCTTATATTTCTTATATTCATGCAACAGAATTTGTAAAGACCTAGAAAACACAGAAGTATAAATACCTAGAAAGAAGGGTTCCACGGAATGAAATTAAAAATCAAGGTACACACTTTCAGTGAAAATCTCAAGTTCCGATTTTGAAAAAACAAAATCTCAAGTTCCGATTTTGAAAACATAAAAGGTAAGAAGATGGCCAGGGATAAATGAAAATAAATCTCAGCGCATGCAAACACCTGTAGAAAGCTGCCCTGTGTTGGGCTGGGATCTTGGTCCAATGCACGACATTATAAATTATAGAAAAAGGCTGTTTTAAGCAGCACAAGAGAATTGGGCTGGCTTGGTGGGTAAATCCAGCATATTTATTTGCATAACAGAATAAAACAGCAGGAGCGGGTAATTACCACCATCCATCTCCCATGACTACGGTCACCCGCAATGAACTGTGGGGAAGAAATGATGCAGAGGGGAGCCCAGTGCCGGAACCTTCCTTCCTTTTCCTTTTGGCAAAACCTTCAACCAAATTTCAGTCTTGACACACCAACGTGTAATTTATTTTTCTGTCCCTGGACAGGCCAACAACTAAAATATCATTTGCAGCCGGGCGGGATGTGACAGCCATGTTGGAGGCGGGGCCTGGTTGCTAAGGAGCGGTTGCTGGGGGCGTGGCAGCCATGTTGGGAGCGGGGCTTGGTTACTAGGGAGCGGTTGCTGGGGGCGTGGCAGCCATGTTGGAGGCGGGGCTTGTTTGCTAAGGAGCGGTTGCTGGGGGCGTGGCAGCCATGTTGGAGGCGGGGCTTGTTGCTAGGGAGCGGTTGCTGGGGGCGTGGCCTTGGGGATTCTCTCAGGCCCCTCCTCCCCTGCTCTCTCTCTCTTGCTTCCTCCTCCATGATGTGAGCGCAGAGCCCTCGCTCTCTCCCTCTCTCTGCTTCCCGCCATCGCCGCCATGACCTGAGCTCCGCAGACCCGGCCTCGCATTGACTGAACCCTGAAATCTCCAAAAACTGTGAGCACATCAATCTTCCTTCCTCTAAGTTGTGGTTGTCAGGTGTTTTGAGTTTCAGCACCGCGAATGTTGACCGACTTATCAATCTTAGTCAAGTGGGGCTGATTGCAGGAATAAAAGGTTAATGCTGCACTCAATAATCCATCCACAGACTAAAAGAACAAAAATTTAAAAATCCAAATGATAATATTAAGACTCATTTGTTAAAGGCAGGTGTAGTGGCCCATGCCTGTCATCCCAGCACTTGGGAGGCTGAGACAGGAGGATCGCAAGTTGGAGGCCAAACTCAGCAACTTAGCAAAGAGACCCTCAGCCACCTAGGGAGACCCTGTTTCAATACAAAAAAAATGAAATAGGGCTGGGGGTGTAGCTCAGAGGTAGAATGGCCATGGGTTTAATCCCTAGGACCACAAAAAAGGAATCATTTGTTAATTTGTGAAGAATAATTGAATCTGAAAACACAGATGAGATTTAAATATGAGAAGCAATGTATAACCTTCCTGTCAGAAACAATTTCTTGTATGAAAAATTACTTGTGACTTTGTTTAGGAAATTATTTCCCAGGTAGGAACCAAAAACATAAAACATAAAGAAAATAAACATTAAGTTGATCTTCATTAAAAATTTTAATTTATATTATTTATTCATTTATTATTTACTTGTACTGGGGATTGAATCCAGGCATGTTCTACCTCTGAGCCACAACCCCAGACCTATTTCATATTTTATTTTTATTTTTATTTATTTTTTTGCAGTACTGGGGATTGAACCCAGGGGCATTCTACCTCCAACCTACACCCCCAGCCCTATTTTTTATTCTTTATTTGGAAACAGGGTCTCACTGAGTGGCTGAGGGTCTCTTTGCTAAGTGGCTGAGGCTGGCCACAAACCTGCGATCCTCCGGTCTCAGCCTCCCAAGTACTGGGATTACATGCGTGTGCCACCACGCCCGGCCTTATTTTATATTTTCTATGGAAACAGGGTCTCACTGAGTTTTTGAGACCCTTGCTAAATTGCTGAGGCTGGCCTCCAACCTGTAATCCTCCTATGTCTCAGCCTCCCAAATACTGGGATGACAGGTATGCGCCACCACACCCCACCATTTTTTAAAACCATGTTTTTAAACCACAAATTGGGAGAAAGCAGTTATACAACCAATAACTGATAAAAGGGGCTTTCACCAGAATACATTAAAAATAAACTCTTGTAAATGAACAGTAAAAACAACAATTAAAATGAATTATAGGGCTGCTTCTAATCAGCATTTTACCCAAGAATATATGCAAAGGGCCAATAAAACCTATGACAGGTGATCAATATCATTAGCCATTAGGAAAAGCAAATTAAAATGAATTTAAACCATACTCCAGCTGCAGGGACTAAAGTTATGAGGATGGTCCAAAAAAAGTCTTTTTATTTAAAAATTAAAAAAATAATAATGAGAATGAAATAGGGCTGAGGGTGTAGCTTTAAAAGTCAAAAAGCCCCTGGGTTTCATTTCCAGTATCACAAAAGTAAAGAAATAAAAATAATCATGGGTGTGACAGTACAACCTACCTATAGCAGCTTATAGGGCATTCAAAACCTATGTAAGAAAATGTAAAATTATAGAATTCAAGAGTGCTGTAGTGCAATATTTCCCTCGACAATTCTTCCAATTGAAGAATTTGAAGTTACTTAAAACTGGCGTCCCTTGAAACTGGGGTTACTTGAAACTGATTACATGAAACTAGGGTTAGTTGAAATTGGGGTTACTTGAAACTGTTTATGTTAAACTGGGGTTACTTGAAACTGGGGTTACTTGAAACTGAGTACTTGAAACCGGAGTTACTTGAAACTGGGGTTACTTGAAACTGGGGTTACTTGAAACTGTTTATGTTAAACTGGGGTTACTTGAAACTGGTTATTTGAAACTGGGGTTACTTGAAACTCACTATTGAAAATGGGGTTACTTGAAACTGGTTACATGAAACTGGGGTTACTTGAAACTGGTTATTTGAAACTGGAGTTACTTGAAACTGGTTACTTTAAGTTAAGATTACTTGAAACTGGTTACTTGAAACGGGTTATTTGAAACTGATTACTTGGCTGGGGTTACTTGAAACTGGGGTTACTTGAAACTGGGGTTACTTGAAACTGGGGTTATTTGAAACTGGGGTTACTTGAAACTGTTTATGTTAAACTGGGGTTACTTGAAACTGGTTATTTGAAACTGGGGTTACTTGAAACTGATTACTTGAAACTGGGGTTACTTGAAACTGGTTACATGAAACTGGGGTTATTTGAAACTGGAGTTACTTGAAACTGGTTACTTTAAGCTAAGGTTACTTGAAACTGGTTGTTTGAAACAGGTTATTTGAAACTGATTACTTGAAGCTGGGGTTACTTGAAACGGGTTATTTGAAACTGGGGTTACTTGAAACTGGTTACATTAAACTGGGGTTACTTGAAACTGATTACTTGAAACTGGGGTTACTCAAAACTCGTTACATGAAACTGTGGTTACTTGAAACAGGTTATTTGAAAGTGGAGTTACTTGAAACTGGAGTTACTTGAAATGGTTTACTTGAAACTGGTTACTTGAAACTGGGGGTTACTTGAAACTGGTTACATGAAACTGGAGTTACTTGAAACTGGTTATTTGAAACTATGGTTACTTGAAACTGGGGTTACTTGAAACTGTTTATGTTAAACTGGGGTTACTTGAAACTGGTTATTTGAAACTGGGGTTACTTGAAACTGACTACGTGAAACTGGGGTTACTTGAAACTGGTTATTTGAAACTAGGGTTACTTGAAACTGGCTACTTGAAACTGGGATTACTTGAAAATGGGGTTACTTGAAACTGATTACATAAAAGGGGGTTACTTGAAACTGGGCTTACTTGAAACTGGGGTTACTTGAAACTGATTACTTGAAACTGGGCTTCCTTGAAACTGACAAGTCAGGATGTTACCCTGAGCGTATTTGTTACAAAAGCCCCCAGCAACATACAAGTCACACCAGCAAGAAATTCCAAGTTAATATACTGAATGAGTATTGTCGATTTCTGACGAAATACAAAAGAAGCAGCATAAACATTTGTGAGCACACGCGCGGGCGCAATCAGGAAAGAATTTTCCGATCTGACGGCTGTATTTTCAGAGCAGGCGAATGTAAATCAGTATTTAAAAAGCATTTCTAAATAAATTCACTTAACTCTGCTGTGATGAATGTGACAATAATTGATATTTTTCCCCCCGGTAAATTTCGCCTGAAGGATTTGGAGAGAGCCCAGGGCAGAAAATTTCAAATAACTACTCATTAGTCAATTAACAAAATGCGAATTTTTTAATGTGAATTCATGTGTATGATAAACCTATCAAGGAACGTGTTTAAAATAATCTGTGAATTTAAATATAATCATGCTTTTTATTAAATCATTTAATTTGTTTAATTCTGTGTTGCTTAAGTTTCATGGAATACGGACAGGATATTGCAGCCACGAGCTTATAGTTTCTGTGAACTAATATTCAGGGAAAAAAACACATTAATTTATTTATGGTATTAGCTATGAAAAAATATGCATAAACCACGGGTTGACATTATTGAATAATTCTGGTGTTTAAAGTATTCCACAGCATTGGTGGCGCACCTTTGTCATCCCAGGACTTGGGAGGCTGAGTCAGGAGGATCACAGGTTGGAGGCCGGCCTCAGCCACTTAGCAAAGAGACCCTCAGCTACTCAGTGAGACCCTGTTTCCAAATAAAAGAATAAAAAGGGGTTGGGGGTGTAGGTTGGAGGTAGAAAGTCCACAGCATTGACAAAATGCCGGACTATTTTTGGCATCTCTGATTTATTTATTTGTGGCCATCAGGTTGCGTGGAAATGTGCGACTATTTTGACATAAATCTCTGATTTATGTATTTTTTGGCCATCCGGTTACGTGGGCCCTGTATAGAGAGAAAAGATAAAACACGTATTTGTATGAATGTTTAAGGAAAAATGACTGTCGATGTGGCTAATTTACATAGGCTGTACATTGTGTTTAGATTTCCGTACTATTTAAATTTTCTTTGCGCAAATTAATCGATGATGATCTGCAAAAATAAAAAAAGTTCCGGGATTTTGAGAGGAATAGTTAGGTCTTAACCTCATAAAAGTTATTTTCCCCCAAGTGACTGAACACAGGGGATAGACCCCATATGAATTTCAGATTCCTGATGTTATTTTATAATTGCAACCTGAATTCCGAAATAGGTGTCTGTGAGTCTACCAGAAAATAATCAATATTTAGCGTTACCGTGGCCTTTAAAAAATCTCAGTATATTGTTAACTGCTAGAGTTTTCTTTTGTGTTTTGCTTTACTGCTATAAATAAGTGAACCTGGAAATAATTCCTGTTAAAAATATGATTTTTCCTTCCTTTTTTTTTCTTTTTCTTTCCTTCCTTCCTTCCTTTTTTCCTTCCTTCCTTCCTTCCTTCCTTCCTTTTTCTTTCTTTCTTTCTTTCTTTCTTTCTTTCTTTCTTTCATACTGGGGATTGAACCCAGGGGCGTTCTACCTCCGAGCTCCACCCCCAGCCCTATTTTTTATTCTTTATTTGGAAACAGGGTCTCACTGAGTGGCTGAGGGTCTCTTTGCTAAGTAGCTGAGGCTGGCCTCCAACCTGAGATCCTCCTGACTCAGCCTCCCAAGTCCTGGGATGACAGGCGTGCGCCACCACGCCCAGCTACATTTTTCAAAGTATCAGATAGATGTGGACACATCACATCGTGACCACAAATGCTCCCAGGAATGCTGGTTCATTAGTATCATCCTTCTGTCACTCTAATAAAAATTTAAAAAAATATAAAGTGCTCGCTCTTAATATGCTATTTGCAAACAGACGACACCACCCGGTGCCAGAAATAACCGTGGTGTGCAATCAGAGCTCATGCATTATGGACGGCGTCTGTCTTACATTATTTCTGGCACTCGGAGGAGAGCAAGCCACATCGCTGCTTTGGAAAATCAGGCAGGACTCTTGGAGCACAAAGGAGACCCGGCCGCACAATGTCAAACGCCGAGAGGACTGGTCAACAGAGCCAGCCGCAGATGTGACCACCATGCTAAACTCCTGATGCTGTCTGCATCTTCTTAAAAAAAGTGTGTATATATATATACACACACATAAAATAAATGTATGTATAAAAATTATATATATATATGTATAATAAATGTATAAATAAAATGTATAAATAAAATATATGTATATAAATAATGTAATGTAATGTAAATAAATAAAATGTATGTATATAAATTATATATATAAAAAATAATCTAATGGACAAGATTCCTCCACTGATAGATTCATAACCTAATGGGCAGGATTCCTCCACTGAAAGATTCATAATCTAATGGGTAGCATTCTTCCATTGATAGATTCATAAACTAATGGGCAGGATTCTCCATGGATAAATTCATAATCTAATGGGTTAGGATCCATCCATTGATAGATTCATAGTCTAATGGGCACGATTCCTCCAT
>PVJS01059561.1:0-11485 GCA_004027185.1 Glis glis
TTTTTTTTTTTTTTTTTTTTGCGGTACCGGGGAATGAACGCAGGGGCGTTCTACCTCCGTGCTACGCCCCTGGCCCTATTTTTTATACTTTATTTTGAGATCAGGTCTCACGAAGTTGCGGAGGGCCTCACTAAGTAGAGAGAGAGGGAGAAACGGGGAGAGAGAGAGAGAGCGCGGGTGTGCGCGCGCATGCACGAGCTAAGGCTGGCTGTGAACCCAGATCCTCCGGTCTCCGCCTCCCAAAGTACTGGAATTACAAGCATGTGCCACCACGCCCGGCTTCATTTTCTATTCTTCATTTTGAAACAGGGTCTCACTAAGTTGCGGAGGGCCTCACTAAGTAGCTGAGGCTGGCCGCGAACCTGCAATCCTCGGTCTCAGCCTCCCTAGTACTGGGATTACAAGTGTGCGCCAACATGCCCAGCTATTACAGACTGAATTTATTTAGGTCCCAGGATTGAACCCAGGGGTGCTTTACCACTGAGCTATAACCTCAACCCTTTTTTTCTTTTGAGACAAGGTGTTACTAAGTTACCAAGGCTGTCCTTAAACTTTCCATCCTCCTGCCTCAGCCTCCTAAGTACTGGTATTACAGGCCTGTACCACCACATCCCTCACAGACCCATATGTTGTCATAGAAACCTTATTAGATGAGCAAATAAGTTTTATTTCTTCATTCTGACAGCAGAGTCAAGTGTAGCGCAGTGTTTGCCTAAACACTTTTAAGTAAGTGCCCTAGATAAAACGAACAGAGATTTAGACTGATGTATTTTAGTATTATATAAAAGGATCCTTCTGGGCATGGTGGTGCACACCTGTAATTCCAGCAACTCAGAGGGAGAGGCAGGAGGAAAGAGGCCAGCCTAGGCAATTTAGCAAAATTCTGTCTCAAATGAAAAATAAAAAGGGTTAGGATGTGTATCCTTGTGTCATTCTCTAAATGAATGTTACACCTTGATTATAAATTGCAGGTATAAAAGCAGGAATTATTTCAAACCTAGAGGAGAAACACCTACAGAACCTAGGCAAGATTCCACATTTCAAAGGTTAACAGACCTTTGAGGAGAGCACATTCTAGGCAGAGTTCAGGTTACCTAGAAATTCTACATCTGGCCACTAGAGGGCAAAAGCATGCAGAAAAAACCTCACTGTAGATTCACAATGCCATTACTGTTCATCAAACCTCATCAGGTGGGGTGTTTGGGAAAGTACCTAAGTGTCAATCTCTATATTTATTCCCCTCTAACAAGGATTCTGAACCTTCTGGCAGAACTGACCACTGTCATCAACTGGGCCAGAGAGGCTCCTTCCAGTACCAGATTCCAGACAGTCTTTTTTAGTGTGTGCGCAGAACTGGGGATTGAATCCAGGGACATTCTACCTCTGAACTACACCTCAGCCCTATTTTTTATTATTTTGAAACAGGGTCTCACTAAGTTGCAGAGGGCCTCACTAAGTAGCTGAGGCTGGCTGCGAACCTGGATCCTCCTGTCTCAGCCTCACAGATACTGGGATTACAAGCATGTGCCACCATGCCTGGCCTCCAGATAGCTTTCAAGGGTGCTGTCCCTAAGGAAAAGGAAGGAAAAAGAAGGAAAAGGAAAAGGGGGTCTTGGAAGTGATTAATGTGTACCAAGCTCTGTGTTGTTTCACTAATGGAGGCTCTTTAAGCCTCACAGAAATCCTGTGGCAGTAGTTTTACTGTGTAACAGGGGCAAAGGCTCATATTAAATCCCAGGCCAGAGCCTGGTGTGGTGACACATGCTTGTAATCCCAGTATTTGGGAGGCTGAGACTAGAGGATCTGGGTTCACGGCCAGCCTCAGCTACTTAGTAAGGCCCTCTGCAACTTAGTGAGACCCTGTTTCAAAATAAAGAATAAAAAATAGAGGCCGGGCGTGGTGGCGCACGCTTGTAATCTCAGTACTTTGGGAGGCAGAGACCTAAGGATCCGGGTTCACGGCCAGCCTCAGCTCTCTCTCCCTGTCTCTCTCTCTCTCTCCACTTAATGAGGCCCTCCGCAACTTCGTGAGACCCGGTTTCAAAATAAAGTATAAAAAAATAGGGCCGGGGGCGTAGCGCGGAGGTAGAACGCCCCTGCATTCAATCCCCGGTACCGCAAAAAAAAAAAAAAAGAATAAAAAATAGGGCTGGGGGTATAGCCCGGAGGTATGATGCACTTGGGTTCAATCTCCAGTACCGCCAAAAAAATAAAATAAAATGAATCCCAGGCCAGAGAGCTGCAAGTATAGCCACTGAGACTCTTTAATACAAGTGTGAGCTCAAAGCTTCAGCTTTTATTTAGGGTTCCTGTAAAACAGTATAATTTCTTTTTTTTTTTTTTTGCGGTACCTGGGATTGAACCCAGGGGCGTTCTACCTCCGCGCTACACCCCCGGCCCTATTTTTTATACTTTATTTTGAAACCGGGTCTCACGAAGTTGCGGAGGGCCTCACTAAGTAGAGAGAGAGAGACAGACAGACAGAGAGCTGAGGCTGGCCACGAACCGGGATCCTCCAGTCTCCGCTTCCCAAAGTACTGGGATTACAAGCATGTGCCACCACGCCTGGCCTAAACCATATAATTTCTATCCAAACTATTTCTCTACCTAGATTTCTCTTGTCCAGAGCATGAGGCAGCCGGAAACTTGATTCAAACACTCTGTGACTGAACTGGACAGGCCCAGATTAACATCTAAGCAGCCAATAGCCAGAAGCTTTTATAATTACTGCTTACAGGGCAAATTGGTGAACTCTTTCTTTTCATGATTTCATTTTTAAAAATTGACACACACATGGGCTGGGGTTATATCTCAGTGGTAGAACACTTGCCTAGGCTGTGTGAGGCCCCAGGTTCCATAGTGGGGGGAAAAGAAAAATTCACACACACACACATAAGAACACTTCAATGAAAAATATTAATTACCTGATAACCTTTATTTAGGAACTGAAGTAACTATGAAACAGTGCTTCATAAAGTGTGTCACACAAGGCAAGGCCTTTGTTTCCAACTCATGAGGACTTTGTGCAGTCCTACACTCCAACTCAGGCACCCTCCTTCTTAATACGATGTCCTCTCAGTTGACCATAAAATGGTGATAACATATTAGCCAATTTTTTTACTTGAGAACAACTACAAAAGGCTTTGACATGCTGAGGTTCCAGATCCTTGTTCTGTGCATTGTGCTCTGCAATGAGTGGTCCCAGCTTGTGTCTGATTTACATGCGCAAAGACAGATTTGAGTCCCCCACCCACCCCACCCTATCCCCCAGTGTGGGCAGCAAGCAGTCTTGATTTACTGCATCTGGATTTCCCACCTTTCCTCCACACTCTCAGAATTGTCCCAAGGAGGATGAAAACAGACCACAGCAACTAAATGAAGACTAGGATGCTGGAAAGAAAGGTACTCTGATACACAAAGCAAAAACATGAGGCAAGAGGGGAAGAGTAAGATGAGGGCCATAAGAGAGGTTATAATATGCAATTATACCGCCAATTTAGAAAGATGTTAAGACCCACACTAAATAAAAATACAACTCATCCAGCTCCCTCCATGAGACATCTTAATGCAGGAAGCAAAAATACTACATGCGCTTTGTAGTAAGCACTGTTAGTATTCAACACTTTCATATTCATATGGTGCATCACATAAAAGTCATACTTTTGCATAAATCAAAAAATGTTGCAAATTGATATAATGACAAAATCAGGAGGAAAAATTCTAGTATTTCCACAAAATACAGAAAGTTTTAGATTTTACAAGTGCAGCCCCACAGAGCTTTTGCTGCCAAATGAAAAACAGTATCATCCCAACATAGGCTATTCAAAAGCCTAATTCATAAAAAAGACAATTTATTCTATGTTTAATAAAATGTTTATTTAGGACGGTAACAGAAGATAAGTCATGCGAGAGCTCAGTTTAAAAAGAAAAGAATATAAGGAATGGTAATTGGTGCTGCCAATTAAAAAATATATATAAATCATTTTACTACCCAAAAGTGATAGAAAAACCTTTCCAATCTGAGCATGGACATGGCTGTAGTAATCTTTTGGAATTGCAAATGAAAGTGACAGGTAACAATGTGTTCCATTCCTCAGAGAAGTCTTATATCCAAAATAATTATTACAGTCCCTCCCATCACACACTCAGTTGGCAAGCAGTCCAGAACTCCTGCCCATGAATTCTGGCGCTCTTGGGAGAGTCTCAAACTGACACTTCTCAGCAGGGGTGAAGGGCAGGCACCTTTGGTGACTCTTAGTTGATACCCCGTCTACATTCAGAACCTTAAAATTTTGGTAACAAAAGCCATACGACTTGCAACTCATCACTACTAACCTTAAATGTAGTGTTGTGATGTCCACAGAAGGATTTCCACAGCAGGTGGGAATAAATTTGGACAGATACACAAAACTGAACATAGTGTATTGGATTTCAAACAAATATAGCTCATCTTTTGGCAAAAAAATAAATATCGTGGAATGCAAGTTTGACAAATGTTAGAATATATAATCTACCAACTGTCAAGGAGTACAATTCCATTGCAGACAGAATCAACAATTTCAAAGAATTTTTTTAAAATAAAAAAGTTTGCACTTATTCCTCACAAAATCATCACTTTTGGAACTATCCATCCCGATTAAGCTACACACTGAATTTATTAATACAGCATTAAGTTTCTTTGTGTAAAAAAATCTTTGTACATAGTAATAAAAAAAGATAAGGCAAGATGCATTAAACAGAAACCTTCTGGTTCTTTTTTTCCTCTGCATTTGAATAGAGCCACTGATGACTATCTGCAACAAAAGAGTTAAGTTTCTGGTTTTCCGCATCAAGCATCTCATGCCTTTGCTGTGGTAAGAATTCTGTCCGAGCACCCTGAAGGACAGAGGCTGCTGATGGTCTGTGGCACTTAAGCTGGCAAACTGAGCTTCTTTCCCTTGAGTACTGGAATTTGAAAGAGAGGAAGAAAAAGAAAAAGTTACTGACACTGACAAGCTTACAGTTTCTTTCTTCCCATTCCTAAAAGTCTCATGCACAAGATTCTAACCAGTAATGAATAAGCAACTGCATTAAAAAATATGAATTCAACTAA
Source organism: Glis glis (assembly GCA_004027185.1). Classification (NCBI taxonomy): domain Eukaryota; kingdom Metazoa; phylum Chordata; class Mammalia; order Rodentia; family Gliridae; genus Glis; species Glis glis. Next base: position 5,093 of record PVJS01059561.1, read on the forward strand.
GAGCACCCCCCAAATTCCCAGCTGCTCTCTGATATGACTTCCTCCTAATCAACACATATTTAGTATGCTTTATGGAGGAGGGTCTTGAAATTTTGGATATTGAGAAAAGATAAGATTTTTTTTTTTTATGTGGTACCGGGGATTGAACCCAGGGGCGTTCTACCTCTGTGCTACATCCCCGGCCCTATTTTTTTATACTTTATTTTGAAACTGGGTCTCACGAAGTTGCGGAGGGCCTCACTAAGTAGAGAGAGAGAGAGAGAGAAAGAGCTGAGGCTGGCCGCGAACCCGGATCCTCCAGTCTCCGCCTCCCAAAGTACTGGGATTACAAGCGTGCGCCACCACGCCCGGCAGAGAAAAAGATAAGATATACATGTCCTTTGATCAAGCAAGTCCACCATTAGGAATGTTACTGCATAGCAGGAATTCTTAGCTTGGGATCTGTGGTTAGGGGCTCCCGAATTCCCTTTAAGTGTATGCATGAATTCATGTACATAATTCATGTGCATTAGTATAAATATGCACTTTTTCTGATCAAGGACCACAGTTTTAATCAGATATTTGTAAATTTCACATGTCCTCTATTCATATAAGTGCAAAAATATACATATATAAGGATGTTAATCTAAGCACTGGATTTTAATAGCTGCAAATCAGTACTCCTGAATACCCACAAACAGAGTCTGGGTAAGTAAATGATAGTAAATACTACATCTAATCAAAGGTTCTATGGCTTATTTCTATTTATTTATTCATGGTACTGGGGATTGAGCCCAGAGGCATTCTCCCTCTGAGCTATACCCCCAGCCCTATTTCATTTTTTATTCTGAAACAGGGTCTTACTAAGTTGCAGAGGGCCTAAGTTGCTGAGGCTGGCTATGAACCTGCAATCCTCCTGTCCCAGCCTCCCAAGTACTGGGATTACATGGGCACCACCACACCTGGCTTAATTTCTAAATATTGACATGAAAAAAATATGAGTGGGGGAAAACATCACAGAATAGTATGTATAATTTAAATCATGTATATGTATATACATAGAAATATCTGGAATTATGTTTGAAACAGTAATTAATGGGTTAAACCATTAACTCTCAAGTTTTCTTTTTCTTTTTTTGTGGTATTGGGGATTGAACCCAGGGGATTCTACTTACTAGTTACACCCCTAGCCCTGTTTTGTTTTTTATTTTGAAACAGGATCTCACTAAGTTGCTAAGGGCCTCACTAAATACCCCCCACACACACACACACAAAGGACTAAAGCCAGGTGTAGTGGCACACATCCCAGTATTTGGGACGCTGAGATAGGAGGATCGCACAGGTTCATGGCCAGCCTCAGCTTAGCGAGACCCTCAACAACTTAGTGAGACCCTGTTTCAAAATAAAAAATAAAATAGGAGCCGGGCATGGTGGCGCATGCTTGTAATTCCAGTACTTTGGGAGGTAGAGACCGGAGGATCCGGGTTCGCGGCCAGCCTCAGCTCGTGCACGTGCGCGCGCTCTCTCTCGCTCTCTCTCTCTCTCTCTCCCTGTCTCTCTCTCTCTCTCTCTCTCTACTTAGTGAGGCCCTCCGCAACTTCGTGAGACCCGGTTTCAAAATAAAGTATAAAAAATAGGACCGGGGGCGTAGCACAGAGGTAGAACGCCCCCGCGTTCAATCCCCGGTACCGCAAAAAAACAAAAATAAAATAAAATAATAAAATAAAATAAAATAAAATAATAAAATAATAAAATAAAATAAAATAATAAAATAAAATAAAATAATAAAATAAAATAAAATAATAAAATAGGGCTGGGTCTGTAGCTCAGAGGTAGAATGCCGCTGGGTATTCTACCACACACAAAAAAGACTGAAAACCCCAATCTCAAATTTAATTGATAACCATTAAAATGTTTTTCTGAAGCCAGTTCTTCTCTGTGAGACAGTGCCGGGTTAGCAGAGTACTGGGCAAGGGAGCTGGGTAAAAAACTTCCTAACAGAGCAGGTGACCAGGAACCACATAGGCTAGACCAACATACCTTTTGTAATGTACAAGTAGAAGAAGTCGCAGTATAGAATGGTTTGGACTACGCCGGCCACCACAGCAATGAGGTCAAAGAAGCCCTCAAAATAAAAGCGCCAGATCCAGTTGACAAGATATAAAGCTCGGTAGAGGCCCAGGAAGAACAAGTAATGGGTAGTGATGGTCTCAGCCTCCCCAGTCTTGCTGATCATAAAGAGCTGTGGAAGGATGGCCACTGATTCAAGGTAGATGGAGAAGGTCCATAAAATCTGGAAGAGAAAGGGCAAGCTTTGGTCAGGATTCAGCACCCACCATGAGTTCAGAGGAAATACTTTACTGTGAAGCAGCTTAACAAGAGTGGGGAGTCTAAGCTGGGCATGACAGCGCACACCAGAATCCCAGTACTTAAAAGACTGAAACAGAGCCGGGCTTGGTGGCGCATGCTTGTAATCCCAGTACTTGGGAGGCTGAGACCAGAGGATCCGGGTTCGCGGCCAGCCTCAGATACTTAGTGGGGCTCTCTGCAACTCAGTGAGACCCTATTTCAAAATTAAAAATAGGGCTGGGGGTGTAGCTCAGAGGTAGAATGCCCCCGGGTTCAATCCCCAGTAATACATCTACACACACACACACACACACACACACACACACACACACAAAGAGCACAGAGTGGGGAGTTTGGTTTGTGGGCATCTCAGCCCCAAATAGAGCAGCTTGGCTACTACACACATTACAGGTAGGTAAGTAATACTGAAGAGGCAAGGCACTGCCCATGACAAGCTGGTTAACCTGAACACCTTTACCTCTTTGAATTTTCTTTCTTTTTTTATTTTTTGCGGTACTGAGGATTGAACCCAGGGGCATTCTACCTCCAAGCTACACCCCCAACCCTATTTTTTATTTTTTTGAAACAGGATCTCACTAAGTTGCGGAGGGCTTCACTAAATAGCTGAGGCTGGCTGCGAACCCAGATCCTCTGGTCTCAGCCTCCCAAGTACTGGGATTACAAGCGTGCGCCACCACGCCTGGCTACCTCTTTGAATTTTCATTACCTTGTCTCTCGAACACCTTATTTTTCCCTGTACAATTTTCCATAAATCTACATATATGATGCTTCTCCTGGATAAGCATGTCTTACTTTGAATGTAGAATCCCAAATCAGCCCTACTTTCTGCCAGTGTTATCAATATTGATAATTCTCCAAGCAAGGTGGTGCATACCTATAGACCCAGCACTTGGGAAGCTGAGGCAGGAGGAGCACAAATTCAAAGCCAGACTCAGCAACTTAGCGAGAACCTGTCTCAAAATGAAAAATAAAGCTGGGCATGATGCCGCACGCTTGTAATCCTAGTATACTTGGAGGGCTGAGACAGGACAGGTTCAAGACCAGCCTAGCAACTTAGTGAGGCCCTCTGCAACTTAGTGAGACCCTGTTTCAAAATAAAAAATAAAATGGGGGGAGCCGGGCGTGGTGGCACACGCTTATAATCCCAGTACTTTGGGAGGCAGAGACCGGAGGATCCGGGTTCGCGGCCAGCCTCAGCTCTCTCGCTCTCTCTCTCCCTGTCTCTCTCTCTCTTTCTCTCTCCTTAGTGAGGCCCTCCGCAACTTCGTGAGACCCGGTTTCAAAATAAAGTATAAAAAAATAGGGCCGGGGGCATAGCGCGGAGGTAGAACGCCCCTGCGTTCAATCCCCGGTACCGCAAAAAAAAATAAAAAAATGAAATAAAGTAAAATGGGGGGGTGTAGCTCGGAGGTAGAATGCCCCTGGGTTCAATCCCCAGTACTGCAATAAAAAAGAAACAAAGAAAAATGAAAAGGGTTGTGGGTGTAGCTCAGTGGTAAAGTGCCCCTGGATTCAATCCTCAGTACTTGGGGGGGGGGGAATACCAATACCTAGGTTCCTTTCAGTTCCTCATTGCTGTTTTTCCTCACCGACTGATCTTTTTTCCAGACTATCTAAAATTTTCACTACAGATGGTCTCTGACTTACAATGGTTCAACAAGATTTTTTGACTTTATGATGGGAAAGCAATACACATTCAGTAGAAATCATCCGTTGAATTTTGACCTTTCCTCAGGCTAGTAATAAGCACTATGATGCTCTCTTGTGATGGTGGGCAACAGCAAGCCCACAGGGAAGCAATCGATATTCTACAATGTATCCTCGTGCTAAGCTATGATGTTTGGTAGGTTATAAGTATATTAAGCTAGGTGTGGTGGTTCACACTTGGGAGTACTTGGGTTCAGTACTTGAGAGGCTGAGACAGGAAGATGGCAGGTTCGAGGACAGCCTCAGCAAGAAGTGAGACTCTTATCAACCTAGTGAGACCCTATTTCAAAATAAAAATAATAAAATAGGGCTGGGGGTGTAGCTCAAAGGTAGAATGCTCCTGGGTTCAATCCCTAGTACCACACACACAAAAAAATATACTAAATGTTTTTTCATCTCATAATATTTTCGGCTAGGCATGGTGGTGCACCCCTGTAATCCCACTACTTGGGAGGCTGAGACAGGAGGATCACAGGTTCGAGGACAGCCTCAGCAAGCAGTGAGACTCATCAACCTAGCAAAACCATTTCAAAACATAAAAAGGGTTGGGGATGTAGCTCAGAGGTAGAATGCCTCTGGATTCAATCCCTAGTACCAAACACACACACACACACACACACACACACACACACACACACACACACACACACCAGGACATAACCCCTCATAAATTGAGGAACATCTGTATTTTTATTTTCTTTAGACTTTTTGGTGTGGTTAAATCAAAGGGGTCAGAAACTGGAGTTGTAATTATGAAAACTCTCTGCCCAATGTGGAACTTTGTTCATGCTAACTATAGGACTTGTAAATAGTACAGGCTCTCCCAGCACCCACCAGACAACCAAGAGCAGTGCAATAACTTAATAAACCCAGGGATGCTAAGTAGCAGCTCTTCACTGGGGAAAGAAAAGGCAGGTCACCCACTGCACAGTGCCAGGGGCACCATAAGCCACTGTTCCCAAGGGTTAGGAGTTTAGCAGTGCTGCTTAGGAGATGCACAGACACAGTATCAATGTGCAACATCAATACATGAAGAAGAAACAAAAGCTGCCGAGAGTAAAGACCATGTTCTTCAAACATGAGGACAGGCAGACCTCTGTGTTTGGTACCACAGAAGACAAGATAATGAAATACAGTTTTGGGTTTATAATTTTGTGTGTGTGTGTGGTACTGGGTGTGGAACACAGGAGCCTTCTACCTCCGGGCTATACCCCCAGCCCTATTTTATTTTTTATTTGGAAACAGGGTGTCGCTAAGTTGCTGAGCCTGTCCTTGAACCTGCAATCCTCCTGTCTCAGCCTCCCAAGTACTGGGATTACAAGCGTGTGCCACCACACCGGCTGGGTTTATATTCTCAAGGGTTGTCAGGGAATAAAGCTGTCAGCAGACACTCAGACACTTTACTTCCCGTCTATAATTTATTTACACCAAATAATTCATGTTACATTAGAAGTTTGCCTGGAAAACAAAAACAAAAAACCCACAAAAATCCATTATCTGCAAATAGGTCTATTTACTAGAGAACCAGACAGGACCACTAAATAACTTCTTAACTAACCTCAAGAGGAGAGAAATCGTGATTGACGAGAAAAGAGAGGCCTCCCACAGGGACCACCAGAAACTCCACTCGGAAAGTGTCATGATTTCCATCATAGGTTGCCTTAAATTTCATGTAGATCAGGTATACTGTGGCATAAGAGCAGGCAATGTAGATAAGCTAAAAAAGAAAGAAAAAAATACCAAGTTGTCAGTACGTTGCAATTGTTCTATATCACCTATGTATTCTGCTTTTTTTTTTTTTTGGTCCTGGGGATTGAACTCAGAGGCATTCTACCTCCAAGCTACACCCCCAGTCCAATTTGGAAACAAGGTCTCACTAGGTTGCTGAGAGCCTCTAAATTGCTGAGGCTGACTTTGAACATGCAATCCTTCTGTCTCAGTTTCCCAAGTATTGGGATTACAAGCATGCACCACCACACCTGGCTACTTCTTTTTTTTTTTTTTTGTATTTTAAATTTAAACATAGTAAAATTCACTTTTAGGGGGTCTATAGTTCTATGAGTCATATAACCACCACCACAATTAGGACACAGAAGGATCTATCACCCCCCAAATTCCACCATGCTGCCTCTTTAAAATCAAGCCTCCTCCAGGCTTCATCTCTGGACATCACTGATGTGTCCCCAGTTTTGCCTTTTCTAGAATGCCACATAAATGAAGTCATGCAGCATATTGCCTTTTGTGCCTGGCTTCTTCCAGTTAGCGTAATTAATCTGAGAGGTAACCAAACTTGTTGTATGAGGTTTTTTGTTGGGGGGGGTTGTTTGTTTGTGGTAC
>PVJS01059562.1:0-11486 GCA_004027185.1 Glis glis
AAAAAAAAAAAAAAAAAAAAAAAAAAAAAAAAAAAAAAAAAAAAAAAAAAAAAAGAAAAGACTCATCTATAAAGGACAAACCAAAGTATTACAAAAGGCAACTTGTTGCTGAGATGTTATGGACAAGGGAGAGTTTGGAGAATCAAGTTCCCTCACATTTCCCTGGGAATCTTTAAGAACTACAGTTCACAGCTACCAGACACACGCCATGTTTGTAAAAGGGTCAGGAAGAGACTGAGCTTCTTTGGCTTTGGTAGAAAGCTTTGTTCAGACATAATCTCACATACATCCTCCACTTACGCGATTGATAAGAGAGCTGAGCGGCCACAGCCAGTGTGAGAGGCCAGGGCCCTGTCTGGTCAGCTTTCCCCGATCCCCTGGGGTGATAGCGACATGGATATAAGTCTCAGCATCGGGGAAACTGAGGTCAGAGGAGGTAAAATGACTCTGAGGAATCCATTAAGAAAACCATGGGGTTTTAGGATCTCTGGAGACTCGCTGTAAACACAGCGCCCTGGATTCCTTCCATGCTAGTCGGTTGAGGGTAGCCACCTTCTTCTTATTTGGGAGAACTCAAGATAAAGAAGGAGCCGTGTACCTTGACACGATCAGCAGATGGGAGAGAGACTGCTGCTTCTCTCTAGAGAAGTCAGACTCCAGCAGCAAGGGTTTGAGCAAGGACTAAGCAGAGAATCCAATCTCAAGACCATCCTCTCCATCAGAAGCCATCATTCAGGCGGGCGTGGTGGCACACGCTTTTAATCCCAGTACTTGGGAGGCTGAGACCGGAGGATCCGGGTTCGCGGCCAGCCTCAGCTACTTAGTGAGGCCTCCGCAACTTAGTGAGACCCTGTTTCAAAATAAAGAATAAAAAATAGGGCCGGGGGTGTAGCTCAGAGGTAGAACGCCCCTGGGTTCAACCTCCAGTACCGCCAAAAAAAAAAAAAGAAGCCATCATTCAGCCCACAGGCACAGTTGTCCCTCATGAGTCACAGTGGCAGGACCACAGTCCCCAGGTCGCTCCACCTGAGATCCACCTGGCCCCTGATGGAAGGGGATTGGACCGGCTCCCAGAGCTTCTGTCTCACAGCTGTCAGAGCCTAGCGAGGACACCTTTGCTCCCTCGCCCATCCTCGATTCTTAATGGAGCAAAATCACACACCACATCCCAGGAAAGAGAAGCAACTCTGATCTATTTCAGCATAAGCCATGGAAGAAGGGGATAAAAAGATGGAGACAGAATGAGACAGCTCTGGATCCATTTAGCAAACTTATGGCAGTGAGGCTGGGTGTGCTCAAGAGACAAGGAAATGGGACAGCTCTGGGTCTCCAGGGGCAATGTTATATAATATCTTTTTTCTCTCTTCTGAAAGCAGATATAGAAATGTGTTTTGAACCACAGCATCTAGGAGCTGGCAAGTTACCATTTAAAGGGACACGAGCTGTGTGGAAGACAGGCAGTGTGCAGAGAACCAAGACGAGGATCCTGTGCTCCTGGTGGCCCCGAGACTCAAGTGGGTAAGTCTCTGTCCCCTGGGTTTCAGCATCCCTCAGAATTGCATGGTGGGGAAGGCAGTTGGACACATTTTCTTTCAAATACCCTGCTCTGACATCCTGGGATTTGATGATGGTCACATTTGGCTTGCTCTAAACCAGGATTAAAAAGACCCATCTCGGGCCTCCAGAGTCCAGCCCCTCAGAAATGGGTCAGTTTTATGCCTTCCACATTGGCCTTGCAGATGTCAAGGAACTGGAACTAATTTTGCTTGCATGTAAGTCAAGTAAGCAAATAAAATGTTTATTTTGTGTTTAAGATTCTGGAAAAATGCCAGAATTGCTTTCTCTCCCCCATGGTATTGGGGATGGAACCCAGGGGCATTCATCCTGAGCTATAACCCCAACCCTTTTTAAAATTCTTTATTTTGAAACAGAGTCTTCCTAAGTCACTATACATTGGCCTTCAACCTGTGATCCTCCTGTCTCAGACTCCCAAGTACTGGGATGACAGGCATGCAGCACCTCACCAGGCTCAGGATTATTTATATTTCTGCTACACCAGGAAAGTAACCCTATGATTGTGCACACTAACATTATCAAAACAAATTGAGGTTATTTTCCTATCTTTGAAGAAAACTGTTACCCTTACTGCTCAGTCTCTTGCTTTAATGACCATAAAATTTTAAACTATCATTAATTTCTGCATTAACATTTAATTTTCACACTAACCATCACTTCATGACTTTAATTTTCACTGTAACCATTATTTTATGACTTACATATATATTTAAGCATCATTTTGAAGGTGTATGAAGCGACTAAAGGCAAAGGATCTTCAATGTATATGACAGAAAACCGAATTTTTTTTGTGTGTGTGGTACTGGGGATTGAACCCAGGGGCATTCTACCTCTGAGCTACACCCCCGGCCCTATTTTTATTCTTTATTTTGAAACAGGGTCTCACTAAGTTGCGGAGGGCCTCACTAAGTAGCTGAGGCTGGCCGCGAACCCGGATCCTCCGGTCTCAGCCTCCCAAGTACTGGGATTACAAGTGTGCGCTACCACGCCCGGCTGAATTATTTATTACCACCAGAAAAAAAATCTTTATCTTCTTTAAAAAACATACTCTCAGGAACGCAAAGAACCATGAAGCCGGGGAAAAAACATATTCTTTCAAAACAAAAAAAAATTTTTTGGTAGCTTTCTCTCTTGCTGACAAGTTCCAGAGTACTTTGCCCAGGAGAGACTCATATCGCCAATGTTATGAATTTGTTTTTCTGACGGGGCAGAGGCAGGACTGGTACCCAGGCCCCTGGCTCCCCTATCCAGTTCTCAAGCTACCACAGGGCTGTTTTCACATTCTGATCGCGGGGCCTCTGAAAAGGCTTCTCATCTCCAAAATAGATTCTTCTCGACCACGGGGTAAAGCTTGTAAAAGTTCACAATGACTCAGAAGCAAAGATTCCCCAGGAGAGGAGCAAGTCATACTATAAACACCCGACAGCCCGGGTCTGCAGCAGACCCCCAGGACCTCCCCCGTGGGCCATGGCAGTCCCCAGCCAAGATGGCCCCAGGGAGGGAGCCCCAGAGAGCAGCAGAGAGCGAAACCGGCCTTTGAGGTCTCCTTCCCCCTCATATTGGAGACAGTGAGTGGAACTTCTTCCCCTGTGTGTCTGTTTTTCTCTCTTCCATCCATCCCTACCTTCTTTCAGTCATCTATCTGAATCCATCGGTTCCATTAAGGGCCCAAGGCTCATCTCACCCATAGAAAAGGGAAGTACCTCCTACCCTAGCCTGTCTCTGGGCTCAGCCAACTAACTTTGGCCAGTGGAGTATTGGCCACATGACACAAGCAGAGGCAAGAAAAATGACTTCCCTGTTTCCACCCGTCACTGGTGGCCTCTCCCACTGACATGGGCTAGCCTGCTGGGAGGTGAGAGACAGGTGAAGCAGGGGCCAGCCACCCCAGATGACCCAAGCATGGATGGACATTACAGGTCACCCGGTAGCCAGCCAACTCCCTATGCATTTTTTTTTTTTTTGGCAGTACCGGGGATTGAACGCAGGGGCGTTCTAACTCCAGGCTACACCCCCGGCCCTATTTTTTTAGTCTTTATTTTGAAACAGGGTCTCACTAAGTTGTGGAGGGCCTCACTAAGTAGCTGAGGCTGAGGCTGAGGCTGGCCACGAACCTGGATCCTCCGGTCTCAGCCTCCCAAGTACTGGGATAACAAGCATACGCCACCACGCCTGGCTCTCCCTATGCATTTGTACAGCCCAACTGACTATACCAGACACAGGAGCGATGAACAGGCATTATCATCAGTCATTGAGTTTGGGGGGGCTGTTTGTGACTTAGCATTATTGTGGCAACCCATCACATCTACATTCCAGCCAACAGGAATGGCTGGAATGTTTCCAGAAGTCACACAAGGTACTACTGATTACATGTCATTAGCCAGAACTTGGTCTCAAAGCCACTTTTACTGCAAAAAAAAAAAAGACTGAAAAAGAATAGCCTTTATTCCGTGTAGTTGTATGTCCGACCATAAACTAAAGGTTCTATTGCTATGGGAGAAGTGGAGGATGGAAACTGAGGATCAATGAGAAGTTTCCACTGTAAGTGCAAACAGGTTTGGGGTCAAACAGACCTAGGTCTATGCCACAGCTCAACCAGGAACTCAATGTGTGACCTTGAGCAAATTCTTTCCTTCTTGGGCCTCAGTGTTCCTATCTATACAGTGGGAGCAAGGGGGAGAGTTAGTCTGCATGGTCTCTTAAGCCCCTTCTGGCTGTTTCCAGAAATAGAGAGTAAAGGTTTTGAAGAGGTTGACTTTCATTGGATGCCAGCAGAGATGTACCTACTGCCAATCCAGTAACATCCCCCTTCCATCTGAAAGTAGGTGCGAAGGCTTCCAAGGCCTGTAGTCACAACCTTCAGGCCCCTAGTAGAGCTCAGAGGACAAAGATCCAATCTCACGCTCGGCTCCTGCCCTGGACCAGTTTAAGGCACACCTCAAAAAAAAAAAAAAAAATAGGGGACTAGAGTGGTCAGGTATCCAAAATGCAGCCCCACGACATTTATATGACCTGTTTGGAGTATGAACAGAGAAAATATACATTTTAATTTACCACCATCAAATTATACAGCCCATATGTGCACTTATAAAGAGGGAAGAAACCTTTGCTTGGCGTCTAATTATGGCCTTCGAAAAGCCTCGTAAAGCCTGTCAGTTCTGTGATGAAAGACGCTGCCCAGTCCCCTGTGGGTTGGGAGGACGTTATAAGGCTTTCAAAGCTAATAGAGGAGAAGTCTCTTCCATCAGATACACGTCGCAGCCTAACGTCTCCTTCCAAAACAAGCTTAGGTCTATGCCTCTGTCGTTATCTACTTTAAAATCTCCGTTGTTGAATTTGTGGTCAGAAAGACATTTTAATTTACCACCATCAAATTATACAGCCCATTGTACACTCTTCATAAAGAGAGAGGAAACCTTGGCCCAGAGTCAAATGAGGACCATCTGAAACTCTCAGGAAGCCTTAAAATTCTGTGATGAAACAGACTACCCACTTTTTATACATCAGACTCGTTTAATTTACAACTCAGAAATCCTCCTCCTTTAAAGCTCAAGTATTTCTCTCTCCCCTTCAGGATAAAAAAAGAAAAAATAATCAAAGTAGCATTGAAGCCCAGGGCCAGCAGATGTCCCATCTTCCACAAACATCATGGCTGCCCTGGATTTTGCATGAAATATATAAATTATTACAACAAAACAGTAACCTTCAGTATCGAGCATTTATGCCTAAAACTCTGAGTTCAGTGGATCAATGAATCCTTTAAAAAAAAACTCTTAGGTGTTATGATCCCATCTACAAGCACAGAGGCTGAAGCTCAGAGAAGCTATATACCTGTCCAAGGTCACACAGCTAACAGGTGTCTGAACTGGGATTTCATCTTCAGAAGAAAGCATTTGGTACAGAGCCTGACACGTGGCTCATACACATCGTTGTTACTATACACCTTCTCCCCTAAAAGTGATTCTTGCCTATATTTGGGCAAGGTGGTCTCAGGGAGCTCCTAACCCTGGGGTCTGGCTGACTACCATTGGAGCAGCCCCTAAGCTCTCCTATGGGGTTTCCCACAGCCCTGCCAAAGCCAGAGGATTTGTATTATTTTGTTGGTTTCTGAGAATGTTGATTTTGTTCTTTAGGGTTTCATCAGAACAGTCTTAAGAACTAATTTGTTCCACATCCCTGGGGATTAGCAAACTGTCTTGAAATCGGTTAAAAGGTAAGCCTCGCCAGGCGTGGTGGCACACACTTATAATCCCAGTACTTGGGAGGCTGAGACAGAAGGATGGCAGGTTCAAGGACAGCCTCAGTAAGTAGTGAGACTCTCATCAACCTGGTGAGACCCTGTTTCAAAATAAAAATAAAATAGGGCTGGGGGTGTGGTTCACAGATAGAATGACCCTGGGCTCAGTCTCCAATACCACCCCCCCAAAAAAGGCTAAGTCCAGGAGCACTGTGAAAAGGGAGGAGCCTCAAGTTTGTCCATCTATTATTCAGTCAACGGTTTCCCCATCTCCATCAGGGCCAGGTAATATGGTGGTGCATTGTGAGCACCAAAGTGTCAGAGAGGGGGGTGGCCACCTAAAGGCAGCACCATGGGACACAAGTCCGCTGACATACATGATTCAGTTCCAAAAGCAACTTCATGCGTGCTGGTCCTTCTTGCCCTGGGCAAGGTGATTATAATAGTCCCATTTTAGAGATGAGCAGGCGGGACTCCGAGGAAGGAAGACTTGCCCTGAATGGTAGAGGCAGAAGTCTGAATCTAGCCGAGGCTGAGCACGATTTGGGACCTGCTGGGTGACTTGGTGATGAGGGCGAAACATCCTAGGATGCTGACTCTGGGTTATGTGCCCCTCTACATAGCCAAAGCTCCCTCTTGCACACCCACTCTTCCAAAAGGGAGAGGGGAAGAACAAAACTGAAGACCAAGAGGGACTGCCCACTACGTGTTCCCACAAGATGACCAGCTACCATGACATCGTTCAGTGGGCCACCCAGCAAGCGCCAGCTCCTTGGAAAGGGACCCGCATCGCCTCTTGGGAACCCAGCCCCTTTCGGATGCTGCTCGTCGAGGCCCACAATGATGCTCTCTGGCTCTGCTCCACGGCAAATCCTGCCCCTACAAAGCTTCACCATCGTGTAGACATGATTCAGTCATTACTCAGAGAAACCGTAGGACTTCAGAGACATTTCCCCTCGACCGCAGCGTGTACAGTGATGCGCGCTTCATCTTCCGGCTGCAGCCTTTGTATTCGGTGTCAGATCTGAGTAATAAGTGACATACTAAATGATTGGTGACAGCATTCGCCCGTCCTCCCTCCCCGGTCTCTGCACACTCAGAAGCTAGCCCATGTGGTGGCAAAATGTTCAATACCAGAACTTTCAACAAGAACAGTGAAACTTTTCTTCTCTCCATTTTCCCACAAGTCTCAAATCGATACTGGAAATTTTCTTCTTTGTCTTCAGTGTTATCAAAAAGTATATTTTTATTAAGCAAAAATCCAAAGGCCACATCTATTTTTAGAATGCAAGATTACAGAGGAGGACTTCTTTTTTTTTCCCAAAAGGTTCTGAAGTATCGATTATGTAAGACCTGCAAATGGGTTCTATTTGTGACATTCGCCTTGGGGCTTGGGAGGCAGTTCAAGGGTTGGGATTCCTGGAATCCAGTCCCAAATCCTTTGACAGAATAAACCAAATTTCTAGTTGAAAAAGCACGGGCAACACAGTTTACACCCGTCATGAGTCACTCCTTCTTAGGAGGGAACCGAAGAAATTCATCCCATATCATTTATTAGAAAGGTCATATCTAAGCCAGGCATGGTGGCACACACCTGCAATCCTAGCACTTGGGAGGCTGAGACAGGAGGATTGCAGGTACACCGCCAGCCTCAACAACTGAGCAAGGCCCTCAACAACTTAGTGAGACCCTGTCTCAAAACAAAATAGAAATAAAATAGGGCTGAGGGTATAGCTCAGAGGTAGAATATCAGTACCAAAAAAAAAATCATAGCTTGTCGGGGCCAGCCCGAGAGAGATGCGAAGCTGACGGGGGGGGGGGGGGGCAGACGCCGAACGGTCGGAAAAATAAACATACCTCTGACCGGGAGATTTGTCTGGCAAGATCTCGTTTATTAGAAAGCCACATCTCTCTTTTATAGTAGAGGCAATACAGGAAGTTCGCAATCAGTAGGGTGTGGCACCACGACCCCCTGTGATCTATCATAGGTAGAGACGCTTGTCGTCTGTGAGCACGGAAGGAGGTAACTACCTATCACAGCCCTCCTGAGGCTAGGTGGGACTACCTGCGGGACCTCCCCCTGAGGAATTTGCCAGCGCCATCTTTGCCATTAATATGCTGAATTACTGCCACGTGGGAGAGGCCCGGTACTCCAGAGCAGGCTTCTGCCAGTCCACCAGGCCCTTTCATGGCACTGGGTAGAGGGCCCAGCAATAGCTGTCCTTTGTAGTACATGAAGAGATTTTGCACCCTGTGTCTCACTCTGTATAAGAACCATGAGGAGAGTTCAGGGGCAATGGTCATTTATTGCCCTTCTCTTATCTGTGAGTAGCATGGGGTTGGCTGGTCTAAACTGGGCTTTTCTGGGGTGCTGGTCTGGGTGGCTCAGGTCTATGTCTCTCATCCTCCTAGGACTCATGAGTTAATGCAGACACATTTTTTTCATGGCAATGGTGGAAGAGCAAGAGCATACACAGCATCATGAGAGGCCTTTTAAGGTCTAATTCAGAACTCTAATACTGCCCTTTCTGCCCACAAACCACTGATCAAAGCAAGTCCCTTAATCCAATCCAAAAGCAAAAGCAGGAAAATGATTTCTGCCGGGATGAGGCGATGGTAAAGATATGACCATGGGCAGAGATAAAGAATTAGGACCATCATTGCAGTCTCTCACACTCTATGTCTCATTTGATCTTTCAGGAAACCTCCATTTGACAGCCCCTTACAGTCAAATGCAACATGCTCAAAACCAAATTTAAATTCTTACACTTGTGGTCAACTGATTCTCAACAGAAGTACAAAGACCATTTAATAGAGAAATAATCGTCTTTCAACAAATGGTGCAGAAACCACTGTATCTCCACATGCAAAAAAAAAAAGAAATAGCAGAAGAAATTGGACCCAACTTCATATCAGATAAAAAATTAATTCAGCCGGGCGTGGTGGCACACACTTGTAATCCCAGTACTTTGGGAGGCAGAGACCAGAGGATCTGGGTTCGCGGCCAGCCTCAGCTCTCTCTCTCTCTCTCTCTCTCTCTCTCTACCTAGTGAGGCCCTCCGCAACTTTGTGAGACCCGGTTTCAAAATAAAGTATAAAAAAAATAGGGCCGGGGGTGTAGCGCGGAGGTAGAACGCCCCTGGGTTCAATCCCCGGTACCGCAAAAAAAAAAAATTTTAATTCAAAATGGGCCATAGACCTTCAGGTAAGAGTTACAACAGCCAGGTGTGGTGGTGCAAGCCTGTAATCCTAGTACATGGGGGGCTGAGACAGGAGGATCACAGGTTTGAGTCCAGTGACCAGAAATTTAGCAAAACCCTATTTCAAAAAGAGCTGGTGGTGTAGCTCAGAGATAGAATGCCATTAGGTTCAGTCCCCAGTACCACCAAAAAAAAAAAAAAGAGTTAAAATTACAGAATTCTTAGAAGAATACATAAAAGTAAATTTTTGTAACTTTGGGTTAGGCAATTGGTTTATTAGACATGACACACCAATAGCACAAGCAACAACAACAACAAAAATAGATAAACTGAAATTAAACATTAAAGGCTTTTATGCTTCAAAGAACAATATCAAGAAGATGAAAAGAATACGGAATGCAAGAAATATTTGCAAACCGCCTATTTGATAAAGCTCTAGGATTTTGATATAAGAATTCAACAATAAAGAAGCTAATTTAAAACCAGGCAAAGGGTTTAAATAAACATTTCTCTAAACAACATATGCAAAATGCCAATCAATACAAAAAAAAAAGATGTTCAAGATCTTCAGGCATTAGGAAAATGCAAATCAAAGGCACAATGAGGTCCACTTCAAACATACTAGGAGGGCTCAAAAAATATGGCAAGTGCCATCGAGGGTGCGAAGATAGTGGAAACCTCATCAATGGCTGGCAGCATTGTAAAATGGCACAGCCATTTTGGAAACAGATTGGCAGTGTCTCAAAACGTTAACCATAGAATTACCATATGACTCGGCAATTTCACTTCCAGGTATAAACCCAAGAGGAATGAAAACATAATGTCCACACAAAAACTTGCACGTGGACATTCCTAACAGCATTATTCACAGAGCCCCAAAGTGGAAACAACCTAAATGTCCATCAACAGATGAATGGATAAACAAACAACACATCCGTACTGTGGGATGGCATCTGGCCATAAAAAGAAATGAAGAGCTGGGACGTGCTACCACATAGACGAACCTGGAGAACATCATGTTAAGCCAAAGAAGCCAGACACGAAAGGGCACATGCTGTATGATTAAACTTATAGAACATGAGCCAGGTGCCGTGGTGCACGCCTGTAATCCCAGCATTTGGGAGGTTGAGACAGGAGGACCACAGGTTCAAGGCCAGCCTCAGCAATGTAGTGAGAGTCTGTTACAAAATACAAAACAAAAAAGGCCTGGAAGTATAGCTCAAAAGTAGAATGTCCCTGGGTTCAATCTCCAGTACCAAATAAGTAAGTAAAAATTAAAAGGGCTGGGAGTGTAGCGTGAAGAGAGAATGCCTCTGGGTTCAATCCTTAGTATCAAAAAAAATTTTATAGAAACATCCAGAATAGACATCTCTATAAAGACAGAAAGTAGATTGCTGGTTGCTAAGGACTGGAAGGAAGGGAGATGGGGAGTGATCGCTAATGAATATGGAGTTTCTTAGGGGGAGGGACAAAAAATATTCAGGAGTTAGATAGTGGTAAATAGACTAAAAATTATTGAATCATATGCTTTAAAAGTGAATTTTGCCAGGCACAGTGGACATGCCTATAATTCCAGTAACTCTGTAGACTGAGACAGGAAGATTGCAAGTTCAAGGTCAGCCTGGGCAAGTTAGTGAGACCCTGTTTCAAAATAAAATAGAAGCCGGGCGTGGTGGCACACACTTGTAATCCCAGTACTTTGGGAGGCGGAGACCGGAGGATCCGGGTTCACGGCCAGCCTCAGTTCTCTCTCTCTCTCTCTCTCTCTCTCCTTAGTGAGGCCCTCTGCAACTTCGTGAGACCTGGTTTCAAAATAAAGTATAAAAAAATAGGGCCGGGGATGTAGCGCGGAGGTAGAACGCCCCTGGGTTCAATCCCCAATACCGCAAAAAATATATATTTTTTTAAATATATATATATTTATATAAAATAATTAAGAATTATTTATTTTTCTTAATTATTTTATATAATTAAGGGGTGGGATGTAGCTCAGTGATAGAGCTTCCCTGGGCTCAATCCCTCCTACAGAAAAAAAAAAAAAGTGAGAATCTTATGGTACATGAATTAGATCTCACTAAAGCTGTCATTTTAAGAACTGAATTTTAAAAACAATTCAATTAGAAAATGGACAAAAGACGTGAAGAGACCTTTCACTAAAGAAGATTATGGATTGCAAATAAGCACATGAAAAGATGTTCAACATCATTAGCCATTAGAGAAATGCACATTAAAAGCACAAGTTGCCAAAACACATCTATCAGAATGACTAACACAAGGCCCCTTGTGCGCCGGGTACCGGACCGCCCGTGCGCGCCCCACCCCGGCAGCCACCCGCGCCACCTCCCCGGGCCCCTTGTGCGCCGGGTCCCGGACCGCCCGCGCGCGCCCCACCCCGGAAGCCCCCGGCCACCTCGCCGGGCCCCTTGTGCGCCGGGTACCGGACCGCCCGTGCGCGCCCCACCCCGGCAGCCACC